>JASAMX010018131.1:0-26908 GCA_030248175.1 Microlaimidae sp. YZB2_3 | reverse complement strand
TGTATTGCCAATATGATGTCACGAGGTGCGTGGGTGTGATTAATTCGCAATGTCTACAATCACGAGTTCCGGGTTCATTGCGTGGCGTGCTTATTTCGAAATACTTTAAAATCTAGTTTCTGGTTTATTTTTAGCTAAGTGATCAGGGTTATTTTTCATCTGCAACTGTTTTAATTTCTATAAATAAATTCGGATATGGGTAGTAGTTGTTTATATATTGCAAGTTGTTAATCTTTCTTTACTGCATTTTAAGCTATGTATAGCTTACTATTTAATTGTAACCTGAGATGCGTAAGTTGCTGTACCGTAGTCTTAGAGCTAAGTTACAACCCTTACATGGGGGCATTCTGACTATATACCGGTTTTACCTCAAAACCACCTCAAAACACATACTCAGGGGTTTTTGTAGGTCCTGATTACGAATCCGACCTCCGTTTTTCGATTTGACTTCCCAGGGGGACGCTAGGGGGGTGCAACTCTCCCAACCCCCATTGGGCACATTCTGACTATATACCAGTTTTACCTCAAAACACGTCAAAACTCGGGGGTTTTCGTAAGTCCTAATTACAAATCCGGCCTCTTTTTTTGATTTGACCCCGACCTCCGTTTTTCAGACTCCCCAGGGGGCGCTAGGGGGTGCAACTCTCCCCCCCCCCCTTGGGGGAGGCAAATATCCTGTACTTAACAAAATAAATCAAAATATTTACTCGGGGTTAAATACAAGTAGGATAACTTCAAGCTACGAATCCAATCTCCGTTTTTCGATTTGACCCCCGGGGGCACTAGGGGTGCACACCACTCCTCTTAGGGGCATTCGGACTATATACCGGTTTTACCTCAAAACCACCTCAAAACACATACTCAGGGGTTTTCGTTGGTCATGATTACGAATCCGACCTCCGTTTTTCGATTTGACTAATTACGAATCCGACCTCCGTTTTTCGATTTGACCCCCGGGGGGGCGCTAGGGGGTGCAACCCCCCCAATTGGGGGGCATTCTGACTATTTACCTACCAGTTTTACCTCAAAACCAGTTCAAAACGTACTCGGGGGTTTTCGTAGGTCCTGATTACAAATCCGACCTCCGTTTTTCGATTTGACCCCCGGGGGGGGCGCTTGGGGGTGCAACCCCCAAAATTGGGGGGCAGTCTGACTAATTACCTACCAGTTTTACCTCAAAACCACCTCAAAACACATGCTCGGGGGTTTTCATGATTACGAATCCGACCTCCATTTTTCGATTTGACTAATTACGAATCCAACCTCCGTTTTTTGATTTGACCCCCGGGGGGGGGGGGGGGGGCGCTAAGGTGCAACCCCCAAATTGGGGGCCATTCTGAGTATATACCTACCAGTTTTACCTCGAAGCCAGTTGAAAACGTACTCGGGGGTTTTCGTAAGTCCTGATTACAAATCCGACCTCCGTTTTTCGATTTGACCCGGGGGGGGGGGGGGGGCGCTAGGAGGGGGAGTGCAACCCCCAACCTTGGGGGGCATTCTGATTATATACCAGTTTTACCTCAAACCCACCTCAAAACAAGTACTCGGGGTTTTCGTAGGTCCTGATTACGAATCCAATCTCCGTTTTTCAATTTGACCCCCCGGGGGGGGCGCTAGGGGGGTGCACCCACTCCTCTTGGGTGTGGTGTGTGATTGTGTGGTGGTAGATTTTACTGTGGTTTACTTTGTGGGACGACTATTTATAAGAAATTTTTATTGAATCAAAAGAAAAATACAAAACTGAGATACAAAATACACAAAGACCGAATACAAGAAAATACACAAGGATAGGTCAGGTATATAAAATTAAGAGTAAATAAGTAAGTAAGTAAGTAAAAGTAAGTAAGTAATTTTTAAAATTTTTTGGGGTTTTTATAGTGATAAGGAACCTCTACTGTGACGTCATATTACGTCTTATTACGTTGTACCGTGGCTATTACATCACTAAACGTCATTTTATAGAATACTGATTAGTAGCTGATAATTACGTAGGGGTTTAATAGGCGTGGTCTGACGTCACGAGGTGCGTGGGTGTGATTAATTCGCAATGTCTACAATCACGAGTTCCGGGTGCATTGCGTGGGCGTGCTTATTTAGAAAATACTTTAAAATCTAGTTTCTGGTTTATTTTTAGCTAAGTGATCAGGGTTATTTTTCATCTGCAACTGTTTTAATTTCTATAAATAAATTCGGATATGGGTAGTAGTTGTTTATATATTGCAAGTTGTTAATCTTTCTTTACTGCATTTTAAGATATTTATAAGCTTACTATTTAATTGTAACCTGAGATGCGTAAGTTGCTGTACCGTAGTCTTAGAGCTAAGTTACAACCCTTACATGGGGGCATTCTGACTATATACCGGTTTTACCTCAAAACCACCTCAAAACACATACTCAGGGGTTTTCGTTGCGGTAACGATTACCAATCCGACCTACGTTTTTCGATTTGACTTCCCAGGGGGACGCTCGGGGGTGGGGTTCTCCCCGTCGGGGGGGGGCGTACTGACTATATACCGGTTTTACCCTGGGAACACGATTAATCGGGGGTTTTCGTAAGTCCTGATTACAAATCCGGCCTCTTTTTCACACTTGACCCCGACCTCGGGCGTTTTCGATTTGACTCCCCAGGGGGGCGCTAGGGGGGTGCAACTCTCCCCCCTTGGGGGGGAGGCAAGTTTCCTGTACTTAACAAAATAAATTAGAATATTTGACCGAAATTAAATACAAGTTTCGATAACTTCAAGCTACGAATCCGATCATCGTTTTGCGATTTGACCCGGCAGGGGGGCGCTACAAGGGGGGTGCACTCACTCCTCTTAGGGGCATTCCGACTATATACCGGTTTTACCTTCAAACCACCTCAAAACACATACTCAGGGGTTTTCGTTGGTCATGATTACGAATCAGACCTCCGTTTTTTCGATTTGACTAATTACGAATCCGACCTCCGTTTTTTGATTTGACCCCCGGGGGGGCGCTAGAACGGGGATTTTAGACCCCCCCGATTGGGGGGCATTCTCACTATTTACCTACCAGTTTTACCTCAAAACCAGTTCAAAATGTACTCTAGGGTTTTCGTAGGTCCTGATTACGAATCCGACCTCCGTTTTTTGATTTGACCCCCGGGGGGGCGCTAGGGGGGTGCAACCCCCCACCTTGGGGGGCGTGGCTTGGCTATCTACCCGGTTTTACCTCAAAACCACCTCAAAACACATGCTCGGGGGTTTTTGTTGGTCATGATTACGAATCAGGACCTCCGTTTTTCGATTTGACTAATTACAGAATCCAACCTCCGTTTTTTGATTTGACCCCCGGGGGGGGGCGCTAGGGTGGGTCCCCCCAAGATTGGGGGGGGCATTCTGACTATTTACCTACCAGTTTTACCTCAAAGCCAGTTGAAAACGTACTCGGGGGTTTTCGTAAGTCCTGATTACGAATCCGACCTCCGTTTTTTATTAAGCCCTGGGGGGGCGCTAGGGGGGTGCAACCCCCAACGTTGGGACGTACTGAGCTGTATACGAGTTTTTCTCTCAAAACCACCTCAAAACACATACTCGGGGGTTTTCGTAGGTCCTGATTACGAATCCAACCCTCCGTTTTCAATTAACCCCGGGGGGCACTGGGGGGGGGGGGGGGTGCAACCCCTTCTTGGGGGGCATTCTGATTATATACCAGTTTTACCTCAAAACCACCTGGGAATCAAGTACTACTCAGGGTTTTCGTACGTCCTGATTACGAATCCGACCTCCGTTTTTCGATTTGACCCCAGGGGGGGCGCTAGGGGGGTGCACCCACTCCTCTCGGGGGCATTCTGACTATATACCGGTTTTACCTCAAAACCACCTCAAACCACATACTCAGGGGTTTTCGTTGGACATCATGATTTGGAGACGAATCCGGACCTTCGTTTTTTCGATTTGACTTCCCCAGGGGGACGCTAAGATGGTACACCCACTCCTCTTGGGGGCATTCTGACTATATACCGGTTTTACCTCAAAACCACCTCAAAACACATACTCAGGGGTTTTCGTTGGTCATGATTACGAATCCGACCTCCGTTTTTCGATTTGACTAATTACGAATCTGACCTCCGTTTTTTGATTTGACACCCGGGGGGGTGTTCTCCGTCAACCCCCCCCCCCCCGATCCAAGGGGGCATTCTGACTATTTACCAGTTTTACCTCAAAACCAGTTCAAAACGTACTCAGGGGTTTTCCTAGGTCCTGATTACGAATCCGACCTCCGTTTTTCGATTTGACCCCGGGGGGGGGGGGGGGGCGCTAGGGGGGGGCAACCCCCCACCGTGGGGGCATTATGAAGATATACCGGTTTTACCTACGAAACCACCTCAAAACGCACTCCACTCGGGGGTTTTCGTAGGTCCTAATTACGAATCCAACCTCCGTTTTTCGATTTGACCCCAAGGGGGGCACTGGGGGGGTGCAACCCCTTCTTGGGGGGCATTCTGATTATATACCAGTTTTACCTCAAAACTACCTCAAAATAATTACTCGGAGTTTTCATAGGTCCTGATTACGAATCCGACCTCCGTTTTTCGATTTGACCCCCCGGGGGGGCGCTAGGGGGGTGCACCCACTCCTCTTGGGGGCATTCTGACTATATACCAGTTTTACCTCAAAACCACCTCAAAACACATACTCAGGGGTTTTCGTTGGTCATGATTACAAATCCGACCTCCGTTTTTCGATTTGACTTTTTTTGGGGGGGGGGCAATTTATAAAGACATCTGAAATCCGTTTTTAATTTTTAAAATTCTTTGACTTCCTATAGCTAGAGTTTGATTACTCTTGGGGGGCGCTAAGGGGGTGCGAGACCCCCCAATTGAGGGGCATTCTGACTATTTACCTACCAGTTTTACCTCAAAACCAGTTCAAAACGATACTTGGGGGTTTTCGTTGGTCCTGATTACAAATCCAACCTCCTTTTTTTGATTTGACCCCCGGGGGGAGGCGCTAGGGGGTGCAACCCCCCCTTGGGGGGCATTCTGACTATATACAAGTTTTACCTCAAAACCACCTCAAAACACATACTTGGGGGTTTTTGTAGGTCTTGATTACGAATCCGACCTCCGTTTTTTGATTTGACTTTTCGGGGGGGGGGGTGCATATTTATAAAGACATTTTAAAAATATGTTTTTAATATTTTTAAAATTCTTTTAACAATTTCAGTTCTTAGTTACCTCCGTTTTTTGATTCAACCTCTTGGCGGGCGCTAGGGGGTGCAACCCCCCCTTGGGGGGCATTCATACTATATACCAGTTTTACCTCAAAACCACCTCAAAACACATATTCGGGGGTTTTTGTAGGTCCTGATTACAAATCCAACCTCCTTTTTTTGATTTGACCCCCAGGGGGAGGCGCTAGGGGGTGCAACCCCCCCTTGGGGGGCATTCTGACTATATACCAGTTTTACCTCAAAACCACCTCAAAACACATACCTGGGGGTTTTTGTAGGTCTTGATTACGCATCCGACCTCCGTTTTTTGATTTGACCCCCCGGGGGCGCTGGGGGGGTGCAACCCCCCCTTTCAGGGGGCATTCTGACTATATACCAGTTTTACCTCAAAACCACCTCAAAATACGTACTCGGGGGTTTTTGTAGGTCCTGATTATGAATCCGACCTCTGTTTTTTTTTTGCAAAATTCAAAAGAAACCCATACGATTATAATTTATGACAAAAATATATTTAAACGTACTCAAGGTTGATAAATCATTTAGTATTTTTTATATTTAAATAAATTAAAATATTATAGAAATTAAATAAAATATAGATATATATATATATATATATATATATATATATATATATATATATATATATATATATTTATGTGTGTGTGTGTGTGTGTGTGTGTGTGTGTGTTTGTGGGTGTTTGTGTGTGCGTTCTGACTATATACCAGTATTATAAAACCACCAAAACACATTCTCAGGGGTTTTAGTAGATACTGATTACAGATCTGACCTCGTCAATTTGAGGAATACGGTCCGACCTCCGTTTTTTTGATTTGACTCCCCGGGGGGCGCTAGGGGGGTGCAACCCCCCTTATGGGGCATTCTGACTATATACCAGTTTTACCTCAAAACCACCTCAAAACACGTACTCAGGGGTTTTTGTAAGTCCTGATTACGAATCCGACCTCTGTTTTTCGATTTGACCCCCGGGGGGCGCTAGGGGGATGCAACTCCCGGGCATTCAGACTATATACCGGTTTTACCTTAAAAGCACCTTAAAACACATTTTCAGGGTTTTCGTAGGTCCTGATTACGAATCCGACCTCCATTTTTCGATTTGACCCCTGGGGGGCGCTAGGGAGGTGCACCCCCCCTTGGGGGGCATTTTGACTATATACCAGTTTTACCTCACAACCACCTCAAAACACGTACTCGGCGGTTTTTGTAGGTTCTGATTACAAATCCGACCTCCTTTTTTCGATTTGACCCCCTGGGGGGCGCTAGGGGGGGGGGGTGCGACCGCTCTTGGGGGGCATTCTGACTATATACCAGTTTTACCTCAAAACCACCTCAAAACACGTACTTGGGGGTTTTTGTAGGTCCTGATTACGAATCAACCTCCGTTTTTTGATTTGACTCCTCGGGGGCACTAAGGGGGTGCAACCCCCCAGGGGCATTCTGACTATATACCGGTTTTACCTCAAAACCACCTCAAAACACGTACTCAGGGCTTTTTGTAAGTCCTGATTACGAATCCGACCTCCGTTTTTCGATTTGACCAGGGGGGGCGCTAGGGGGGTGCAACTCTCGGGCATTCTGACTATATACCGGTTTTACCTCAAAACCACCTCAAAACACAATTTTCAGGGGTTTTCGTAGGTCCTGATTACTAATCCGACCTCCGGTTTTTGATTTGATCCCCCTGGGGGCGCTGGGGGGTGCAGACCTCCCGGGGATGGGGGCATTCTGACTATATACCAGTTTTACCTCAAAACCACCAATACATCTCGGGGTTTTGTAGTCCTGATTCAAGGATCTTTTGATTTCGTCGTTTTTGATTGACGCCAGGGAGGGCGCTACGGGGGTTGGGGGAGGGGGGGGGCCCCTGAGGCGTATTTAACAAAATAATATACAAGATTTGACCGAAAAAATAAAGTTATATAACCCCGAAAAGTCCTATCAGGGGTTATTAAAAGTAGGTACTTGTGAAAATGAAAACCCCCGGTGTAGTTTAAGGTAAAATCTGGTTATTTTTTAAGTCAGAATGCCCCCCAAGAAAGGGGTGCCCCCCAGCGCCCCCTGGGGGTTCAAATCAAAAAACAGAGGTCGCAAATCAAAAAAAGAGGCCGGATTTGTAATCAGGACTTACGAAAACCCCCGAGTACGTGTTTTGAGGTCAAAGTGGTATATAGTCAGAATGCCCCCATTGGGGGGGAGAGGTGCGCCCCCCCCGAGCGTCCCCCGGGGCAGTCAGATCAAAAAACGGAGGGCGGGGTTGTAATCTTGACCAACAAAAACCCCTGAGTATGTGTTTTGAGGTGGTTTTGAGGTAAAACCGGTATATAGTCAGAATGCCCCCAAGAGGAGTGGGTGCACCCCCCTAGCGCCTCCCTGGGGGGTCAAATCGAAAAATGAAGATTGGATTCGTAATCAGGACCTACGAAAACCCCGAGTACTTATTTTGAGGTGGTTTTGAGGTAAAACTGGTATATAATCAGAATGCCCCCAAGAAGGGGTTGCACCCCCCCCAGCGCCCCCCGGGGTCAAATCGAAAAACGGAGGTCGGATTTGTAATCAGGACCTACGAAAACCCCTGAGTATGTGTTTTGAGGGGGTTTTGAGGTAAAACCGGTATATAGTCAGAATGCCCCCCAACGTTGGGGGTTGCACCCCACTAGCGCCCCCCCCCCCCGGGGGTCAAATTGAAAAACGGAGGTTGGATTCGTAATCAGGACTTACGAAAACCCTCGAGTACGTTTTGAACTGGTTTTGAGGTAAAACTGGTAGGTAAATAGTCAGAATGCCCCCCAATTGGGGGGTTGCACCCCCTAGCGCCCCCCCCCCCGGGGGTCAAATCAAAAAACGGAGGTCGGATTTGTAATTAGTCAAACCGAAAAATGGAGGTCTGATTCGTAATCATGACCAACAAAAACCCCTGAGTATGTGTTTTGAGGTGGTTTTGAGGTAAAACCGGTATATAGTCAGAATGCCCCTGGGGGGTTGCACCCCCTTAGTGCCCCCGAGGAGTCAAATCAAAAAACGGAGGTTGATTCGTAATCAGGACCTACAAAAACCCCCGATGACATTTTGAACTGGGTTGGAGGTAAAACTGGTAAATAGTCAGAATGCCCCCCAATTGGGGGGGGGGTGCACCCCCTAGCGCCCCCCCGGGGGTCAAATCGAAAAACGGAGGTCGGATTCGTAATTAGTCAAATTGAAAAATGGAGGTCGATTTGTAATCATGACCAACGAAAACCCCTGAGTATGTGTTTTGAGGTGGTTTTGAGGTAAAACCGGTATATAGTCAGAATGCCCCCAAGAGGAGTGGGTGCACCCCCCTAGCGCCCCCCGGGGGGTCAAATCGAAAAACAGAGATTGGATTCATAGCTTGAAGTTATCCAAACTTGTATTTAATTTCGGTCAAATATTCTAATTTATTTTGTTAAGTACAGGAAATTTGCCTTCCCCCAAGGGGGGGAGAGTGGCACCCCCCTAGCGCCCCCCTGGGGAGTCAAATCGAAAAACGGAGGTCGGGGTCAAATCAAAAAAAGAGGCCGAATTTGTAATCAGGACTTACGAAAACCCCCGAGTACGTGTTTTGAGGTAAAACTGGTATATAGTCAGAATGCCCCCAATGGGGGGGGAGAGTTGCACCCCCCTAGCGTCCCCCTGGAAAGTCAAATCGAAAAATGGAGGTTGGATTCGTAATCATGACCAACGAAAACCCCTGAGTATGTGTTTTGAGGTGGTTTTGAGGTAAAACCAGTATATAGTCAGAATGCCCCCAAGAGGAGTGGGTGCACCCCCCTAGCGCCCCCCCCCCGGGGGTCAAATCGAAAAACGGAGATTGGATTCGTAATCAGGACCTAGGAAAACCCCGAGTACTTATTTTGAGGTGGTTTTGAGGTAAAACTGGTATATAATCAGAATGCCCCCCAAGAAGGGGTTGCACCACCCCAGCGCCTCCCCCGGGGTCAAATCGAAAAACGGAGGTCGGATTCGTAATCAGGACCTACGAAAACCCCCGAGTATGTGTTTTGAGGTGGTTTTGAGGTAAAACCGGTATATAGTCAGAATGCCCCCCAAGGTTGGGGGTTGCACCCCCCTAGCGCCCCCCCAGGGGTCAAATCGAAAAACGGAGGTCGGATTTGTAATCAGGACCTACGAAAACCCCCGAGTACGTTTTGAACTGGTTTTGAGGTAAAACTGGTAGGTAAATAGTCAGAATGCCCCCCAATTGGGGGGGTTGCACCCCCTAGCGCCCCCCCCCCCGGGGGTCAAATCAAAAAATGGAGGTCGGATTCGTAATTAGTCAAATCGAAAAACGGAGGTCGGATTCGTAATCATGACCAACGAAAACCCCTGAGTATGTGTTTTGAGGTGGTTTTGAGGTAAAACCGGTATATAGTCAGAATGCCCCCAAGAGGAGTGGGTGCACCCCCCTAGTGCCCCCCGGGGGGTCAAATCGAAAAACGGAGATTGGATTCGTAATCAGGACCTATGAAAACCCCGAGTACTTATTTTGAGGTGGTTTTGAGGTAAAACTGGTATATAATCAGAATGCCCCCCAAGAAGGGGTTGCACCCGCCCCCAGCGACCCCCCGGGGTCAAATCAAAAAACGGAGGTCGGATTCGTAATCAGGACCTACGAAAACCCCCGAGTATGTGTTTTGAGGTGGTTTTGAGGTAAAACCGGTATATAGTCAGAATGCCCCCCAAGGTTGGGGGTTGCACCCCCCTAGCGCCCCCTTCCCCCCCTGGGGTCAAATCGAAAAACGGAGGTCGGATTCGTAATCAGGACCTACGAAAACCCCCGAGTACGTTTTGAACTGGTTTTGAGGTAAAACTGGTAAATAGTCAGAATGCCCCCCAATTGGGGGGGGGGGGTTGCACCCCCTAGCACCCCCCCTCCCCCCGGGGGTCAAATCAAAAAACGGAGGTCGGATTCGTAATTAGTCAAATCGAAAAACGGAGGTCGGATTCGTAATCATGACCAACGAAAACCCCTGAGTATGTGTTTTGAGGTGGTTTTGAGGTAAAACCGGTATATAGTCAGAATGCCCCCAAGAGGAGTGGGTGCACCCCCCTAGCGCCCCCCCGGGGGGTCAAATCGAAAAACGGAGATTGGATTCGTAATCAGGACCTACGAAAACCCCGAGTACTTATTTTGAGGTGGTTTTGAGGTAAAACTGGTATATAATCAGAATGCCCCCCAAGAAGGGGTTGCACCCCCCCCCAGCGCCCCCCCCGGGGTCAAATCGAAAAACGGAGGTTGGATTCGTAATCAGGACCTACGAAAACCCCCGAGTATGTGTTTTGAGGTGGTTTTGAGGTAAAACCGGTATATAGTCAGAATGCCCCCCAACGTTGGGGGTTGCACCCCCCTAGCGCCCCCCCAGGGTCAAATCAAAAAACGGAGGTCGGATTCGTAATCAGGACTTACGAAAACCCCCGAGTACGTTTTCAACTGGCTTTGAGGTAAAACTGGTAGGTAAATAGTCAGAATGCCCCCCAATTTGGGGGGGGGGTTGCACCCCCTAGCGCCCCCCCCGGGGGTCAAATCAAAAAACGGAGGTTGGATTCGTAATTAGTCAAATCGAAAAACGGAGGTCTGATTCGTAATCATGACCAACAAAAACCCCCGAGCATGTGTTTTGAGGTGGTTTTGAGGTAAAACCGGTATATAGTCAGAATGCCCCCCAAGGTTGGGGGTTGCACCCCCCTAGCGCCCCCCCGGGGGTCAAATCAAAAAACGGAGGTCGGATTCGTAATCAGGACCTACGAAAACCCTAGAGTACATTTTGAACTGGTTTTGAGGTAAAACTGGTAGGTAAATAGTCAGAATGCCCCCCAATTGGGGGGGGTTGCACCCCCTAGCGCCCCCCCGGGGGTCAAATCAAAAAACGGAGGTCGGATTCGTAATTAGTCAAATCGAAAAACGGAGGTCTGATTCGTAATCATGACCAACGAAAACCCCTGAGTATGTGTTTTGAGGTGGTTTTGAGGTAAAACCGGTATATAGTCGGAATGCCCCTAAGAGGAGTGAGTGCACCCCCCTAGCGCCCCCCTGGGGGGTCAAATCGAAAAACGGAGATTGGATTCGTAGCTTGAAGTTATCCAAACTTGTATTTAATTTCGGTCAAATATTCTAATTTATTTTGTTAAGTACAGGAAATTTGCCTCCCCCCCAAGGGGGGGGGGGAGAGTTGCACCCCCCTAGCGCCCCCCTGGGGAGTCAAATCGAAAAACGGAGGTCGGGGTCAAATCAAAAAAAGAGGCCGGATTTGTAATCAGGACTTACGAAAACCCCCGAGTACGTGTTTTGAGGTAAAACTGGTATATAGTCAGAATGCCCCCAATGGGGGGGAGAGTTGCACCCCCTAGCGTCCCCCTGGGAAGTCAAATCGAAAAACGGAGGTCGGATTCGTAATCATGACCAACGAAAACCCCTGAGTATGTGTTTTGAGGTGGTTTTGAGGTAAAACCGGTATATAGTCAGAATGCCCCCATGTAAGGGTTGTAACTTAGCTCTAAGACTACGGTACAGCAACTTACGCATCTCAGGTTACAATTAAATAGTAAGCTATACATAGCTTAAAATGCAGTAAAGAAAGATTAACAACTTGCAATATATAAACAACTACTACCCATATCCGAATTTATTTATAGAAATTAAAACAGTTGCAGATGAAAAATAACCCTGATCACTTAGCTAAAAATAAACCAGAAACTAGATTTTAAAGTATTTCGAAATAAGCACGCCCACGCAATGAACCCGGAACTCGTGATTGTAGACATTGCGAATTAATCACACCCACGCACCTCGTGACGTCAGACCACGCCTATTAAATACCTACGTAATTATCAGCTACTAATCAGTATTCTATAAAATGAAGTTTAGTGATGTAATAGTGATGGTACAACGTAATAAGACGTAATATGACGTCACAGTAGAGGTTCCTTATCACTATAAAAACCCCAAAAAATTTTAAAAATTACTTACTTACTTTTACTTACTTACTTACTTATTTACTCTTAATTTTATATACCTGACCTATCCTTGTTTATTTTCTTGCATTCGGTCTTTGTGTATTTTGTATCTCAGTTTTGTATTTTTCTTTTGATTCAATAAAAATTTCTTATAAATAGTCGTCCCACAAAGTAAACCACAGTAAAATCTACCACCACACAATCACACACCACACCCAAGAGGAGTGGGTGCACCCCCCTAGCGCCCCCCCCGGGGGGTCAAATTGAAAAACGGAGATTGGATTCGTAATCAGGACCTACGAAAACCCCGAGTACTTATTTTGAGGTGGTTTTGAGGTAAAACTGGTATATAATCAGAATGCCCCCCAAGAAGGGGTTGCAACCTCCCAGCGCCCCCCCCCCCCCCGGGGGGGAGGTCGGGAAAGTCAAATCGAAAAACGGAGGTCGGATTCATAATCAGGACCTACGAAAACCCCCGAGTATGTGTTTTGAGGTGGTTTTGAGGTAAAACCGGTATATAGTCAGAATGCCTCCAAGAGGAGTGGGGGTGCACCCCCCTAGCGCCCCCCCCCCCCGGGGGTCAAATCGAAACATGGAGGTCAGATTGGTAATCAGGACCTACGAAAACCTCGAGTACTTATTTTGAGGTGGTTTTGAGGTAAAACTGGTATATAATCAGAATGCCCCCCAAGAAGGGGTTGCACCCTCCCAGCGCCCCCTCCCCCTCGGGGTCAAATCAAAAAACGGAGGTCGGATTCGTAATCAGGACCTACGAAAACCCCCGAGTATGTGTTTTGAGGTGGTTTTGAGGTAAAACCGGTATATAGTCAGAATGCCCCCCAAGGTTGGGGGTTGCACCCCCCTAGCGCCCCCCCCCGGGGTCAAATCGAAAAACGGAGGTCGGATTCGTAATCAGGACCTACAAAAACCCCCGAGTACGTTTTGAACTGGTTTTGAGGTAAAACTGGTAGGTAAATAGTCAGAATGCCCCCCAATTGGGGGGGGTTGCACCCCCCCTCCCCCGGGGGTCAAATCGAAAAACGGAGGTCGGATTCGTAATTAGTCAAATCGAAAAACGGAGGTCGGATTTGTAATCATGACCAACGAAAACCCCTGAGTATGTGTTTTGAGGTGGTTTTGAGGTAAAACCGGTATATAGTCAGAATGCCCCCAAGAGGAGTGGGTGCACCCCCCTAGCGCCCCCCCCGGGGGGGTCAAATCGAAAAACGGAGATTGGATTCGTAATCAGGACCTACGAAAACCCCGAGTACTTATTTTGAGGTGGTTTTGAGGTAAAACTGGTATATAATCAGAATGCCCCCCGGGTTGCACGGGGGGGCCCCCCCCCCCGCGCCCCCCCCCCCCCCCGGGGTCAAATCGAAAAACGGAGGTCGGATTCGTAATCAGGACCTACGAAAACCCCCGAGTATGTGTTTTGAGGTGGTTTTGAGGTAAAACCGGTATATAGTCAGAATGCCCCCCAAGGTTGGGGGTTGCACCCCCCTAGCGCCCCCCCCCGGGGGTCAAATCGAAAAACGGAGGTCGGATTCGTAATCAGGACCTACGAAAACCCCCGAGTACGTTTTGAACTGGTTTTGAGGTAAAACTGGTAAATAGTCAGAATGCCCCCAGGGGTTGCACCCCCTAGCGCCCCCCGGGGGTCAAATCGAAAAACGGAGGTCGGATTCGTAATTAGGACCTACGAAAACCCCTGAGTATGTGTTTTGAGGTGGTTTTGAGGTAAAACTGGTATATAGTCAGAATGCCCCCCAAGGGGGAGGTTTCACCCCCCTAGCGCCCCCCCCCCCGGGTGGTTGAATCGAAAAACGGAGGTCGGATTCGTAATCAGGACCCCCCGAAAACGTGTTTTGGGGAAACTCGGCGAAAATTTTGCAACTGGATCGTTCTACCTTAAAAAGAATTAAGAATCTTAAGAAAAAAAAGAAGAATTCTTAAAAAGAATCTTAAGAAAAAAAATCTTGAAAAGAATTTTAAAAATAAGATACATAGGAATACAAAAATATTTAAAAAAAATATTGTCAAAATGTTAAAGGAATTTTAAAAATATAAAAACATATTTTTAAAATTTCTTTATAAATAAACACGCTTAGTATTACAAATAACAAATAATAAGCACGCTTAGTATTACAAACAAAAAACAAAAACGGTCACAGCTAAAATAAATAAAATAGGATAAAATAAAATACGCGACGCCACCGAAAAAAATACGGACCTACGCTGTTTCTGCTAGAACCTGTTTGTTACTTTGCGCACTCTTGGCTGCTTTATAGAAACCCCAGTGGGCTAAGGTCACTCAAATAAGCCAACCGGCTCCGGCATTCCTTGGCTGGCTAGTTTCCCAATATATATGCGCGCATGCGCGCGGACTAAGGTCACTCAAATAAGCCAACTGGCTCGCGCATACTTTCCCTGGCTTGTTTCCGCAATCTCCCTGGCTAATTAAGCTTCCCCGTGCGCGATTGGGGTATAAAGGAAACGCGGAGTGAGGCCGCTTATACAGGAAGTTTTAATTCAATCGCCCCTGGTCGGAAATCGCCCTCCGCGACGTCCCGTTTTTTTAACGTAAATAACCCATTTTTTTTAATGAATTTTGAGGGTGGAAATTTCGCTCAAATTTTTCGCGGGGATAGGAGGAGTGCGAAAAGTTTTAATGTGAAGAAGAATTATGAGCGAAAAGTTATAAAAAATCCTTCTGAAGGAAAAAATTAAAAATGCCAGCAGAGGACAACAGGACAACAGGACCCACCGACGCCTCCCAACTTAAAAACGCATTGCGCAATTATAAGGTAGATATTTGGTTTTTGTTGTTGGTGGTGTTGTGTGTGTGATTGTTTTTTTGTGTGCTTTGGTGTTTTTTTTGTGTTTTGTTTTTGTGGTTTTGTTTTGGGGTTTTTGGTGTTTTTTTTGGTGGTTTGTTTGGGGGGGGGGGTGGTGTTTGGGGGGGGTTTGGTGTTTGTTTGGGCGGGATTTTGTTGCTAGGAGTTGGCCGTGCGAGCTAGAGTGTTGTGTGTGATGTTTTACCGTTTTTCTTCCGCCTGTGCTTTGGTGTTTTTATCTCATGGCTTTTTGTCTTGTTTTCGCTGGTTCCTGTGTATGTCTTTGGCCGATGTTCTTCGGTGTTTTTCCTTTGCGTAATTCGCTCTTTTCGTCCTTTGGCCTGGCTCTGTTCCCGGACGTTGCCGTTGTCCTTTGGCTCGACAGCCCGGCGTTTGCGCTGGATTTGTCCTTTGGCAAGTCCAAAGGCTTTGGTGTTTGTCGAAAGGATGTTCTGGCCTAAGTAGGAAAAAGCCTCAGAGGATGTGGGGGCACCTCTTTTCCGTTCCAACAACAGTTTTCTCCTTCCCCCTCCGCCTTTGGTGTTTTTTTTTTTCCTCTCCCCTCACGCTTTTTTTTCTTTGCTTTTTTCGCTCGTTCGTTCTTATTACGAAAAGCCTTTTTTGGACCCACCCCGTTCCTTGTTTTTTTTCCTTTGCTCTGAGTATGTACGCTCCTTACTTTTTGTCCTTCCTTCGGAGTATGTAGGAAGGAATACATAGGAAGGAGTCCCAAGGGAAAAAAGTTGGAAGAGTTGTCCTTTGGACAAAATCCAAAAGACAAAGTCGAAAGGACGTTTTGACGCTGTATTTGTCCTTTGGGCAAAGTCCAAAGGACTTTTGTCTATTGGACTTTGTCTAAAGCACGTTTTGTCATAAATATGATTCAGCCTTTAATCCAACAGATTTATTCAGCGGAAAATTGTAATCTCAATGCTACTAATAGTCCGGTTACCAGTGTTTGAATGGTCAACAAAACCCTCCCATTTCACGTCAGGATTTTAAAGTCCCTCGAAATGTCATATAGTATTCGTGATCACGTCCTATATATTCTGCTCTGTAGGAATGGTTGTAGGAAGAGCTAATAAAATCACTTTTAACCAATTAGTACTCGGAAAAAAATTAATCTCTAATCTCCAGTATCTCCAGTAATCTCCAGTACGCCTTTCTTTATTTATGTTAAACCGCTTAAAAAAACTTTAAATATTTTATATGGATGAATTATATTTGGCGGAACTGGTATATTGATATGCTGACATGAGCAAACCAATATAAATTGAGCGGTTATGATGTTTTTAAAAAAACAAATAAGAACGCAAAGTTTTTTAGTTCCATCTTTTCATAAAATATACAAAAATTAACCTATTTTAGCCCTTAAAAAATTTGCATTGGGATTTCAAATTAAGTAATCTGATAAATAATTATTAAAATATGGGTTTTGATCTTTATTATTGAGCCGATTTGTTAAAAAATTTGAATGGCTTTGTTGTTAAATAGCTTATTAAGTGCTGAAAATATTGAAATCAGCTAGTAGATTTTATTGGCCTATAGTTAATTTTGGGTAAAAAGCTGTAATATATAATATAAAATAATAAAAGTACAATGTCTATGTGTAATTACTCCTAATATATCGTTTAAGCAATTTTTTCTTGTTTTTATTGTTTAGAAAACAGCTGTATAAAAGAACTACTGTTAAGCCTTTGTCACATCAATGTGATAAAGGCTTAACAAAACAAGGGGAACGGTCAAATACTAAAAAAAGTTGATAAAACAAGGGTAAGTAATTATTTAAATGTATCTGTTTGTATTTTCGTTTTATTAGATTCTTCCCTGCTGTTTTTGTAACATATTTAGATAAACATAGTTTTAAAAAGCATTAAAATAAACATTGTTTAAAAAATAGGTAAAATTAAAATAATAAATAGATATAGTTTTATAAACTATGAACCTTAGTTTTATAAATAGCTTTTTTTAAAAATTTAAAAGACTGCGCATAAAATGTAATTTTGTTTAATAATTTTTGTCGCTAGTGGTATTAAAAATAAAATTTTATTAGTCTGGATCCCATAAATTGAATTTGCTTCGAAAATGTTTTGTGATCCTATAGCTTTAATTTGGATTGCATAATATGTAACGGCTCTGTGAAAAAAACTTTGTTTTTTTACGTTTAAACAAAACCTTAAATCACTCTGTAGTTGCAATTTTTTGTTTTTAAACGCAGTTTAAACATTGTTTAAGAAAAAGTAAAGTCTTTTCAAAAATGATTGAGATTGAAAAAATTTTTAGTTGAGATTTTGCTAACGGTACAGTTGATTTAGCTAACATTTTATCGATGTATAGCTAATATTGAATTCTATACACTATTCAAATTTAAAATTTGTATAAATTAACCGTCCATATGCTCGCCTGAAGTTTTTTTACAAATCATTAAACGTATTTTTAATGTATTTTGTTTATAAATGTTTATAGAATTATAAAAAAAGTCCGCTGTCTTATTTATTATTTGCAAGCTTTGAGCAAAGGGAACTTGGAAGTGGAACTTGGTATCAAAAACAGGGAACCCTTAGGCAAAAATAAAAAGCTTGCAGCTGACAAAACATAAAATTTAAAGATCCCTAAAGGCTGGTTCATACTTATGTAAAAAAAACAACAAACACAGTGTATAAACGTATGTAAAAACGGCCTTTGGACTTTGTCCAAAAGACGTTTTTACATAAGTAAGAACCAGCCTTAACTCAGCAGAAGCCTTTTTTTCTAGATTTGGCTCCATGTTCCTTGGGTTTCAAGCTTTCAAATTTTTTCACGGCTTCAAATACTATACTTACGTTTATATTCTCCGTACTCGTTTTGTTTTAAAATATTTTGTGTTTTATTTTTGAGTTTTAATCACTTTTATTTAGTTACCTCCTCTCATACGCAGAACTGCAGGTCTACCCGGGGATGGTTTATTTTTATAATAATTTCGGAAATTTTAGAAAGCCATACTATCTTTCATGTTTTTAAAACATAAAATATTATGTTTATGTTAAAAATTTTTAATGCTGGCGTATGAAATAGATGTGTTATCATTATTGTCAATAAGTGTTACACTACATTTATTTTCTATGCGTTTTTTGTTTTATGATTTTTATTGTATCCTGTAATTATTTGAGCATTTCAATAAAAACATCTTTATTTCTGTTTAAACTGCTTGGTATTTACGATCTACCATGTTCCAGTGTAAATCAAAAACCCTGCAAGCCAAATGTCTTCCGGAAGTTTCTCGGCATTCAGTGCGAGGGTTATTGGTTTTTGTAAGCAATTCAAAGTATGATGAACGTCACGGGGTCAAATTCTACAATCTGGTCATATGTTTTTTACAATTCGGCGTTTCTGTGTATGTTGCAGAGTCTCAGCAGGAAGCTTGGCCGCCGTGTAAAAATTTTGGGAATTGAAACCGCGCTTAGAAATAGGTTTTAGAGATTTCAAACTCTCGGTTTTAAGTTCCTCGCTTCAGGGTGGATTTTCCACATTTTCGACTCCAAGTTCCAGCTTTAAGTGCCCTCGCCACCAACAATCTCGTGTATTGGACCCGGCGAAACCGAGAACAATAGCAGTGAATACGCAAAATTTAATATTAAGCAGCGGTGACGTTCTTTTTTTCGGCGTATTGAAACGCGTTTTTTGCTTTAAATCATATAAAAAAGTTAATTACCGGTTAAAACAGGGTGCCTCCATTGGGAAAATAGGTTTTTACCTGCCTCTTAACTGCCTCCACTGCAAATTTTGCTACCTCCTACGGGCCTTCGACCTCTCTCCTATCTTCCTCCATTCTAAATTTACCTGTCTCCGCTCTGGCTCCTACATGCCTCCTACCTTCCTCTGAGGCAGTTTGACCTGCCCTACACCTGGCTTCTCTCTGCTTTCAAGCTGACTCCAAAGCAGTTCTACCTGCCTCTTACCTGCCTCTAGTCTTGCGGAAGCAGGTTCAAGAGCCGTCCTTACAAGAATTTTGGAATATATTAATAATGTGTTGTTGCATTTCTGATTGTTCTTAGCTTCTTGAGACAAAAAGTCTATACTTTAAAGACCTAAACCGTGTTCGTTTTGTTGCACTAACAGATCTGATTCGTTCAAAATTTTAAAAAGGAGTATTTGAGATAAACTATGACAAAAGGATTTATACTTACCATCCTAAACTCAAAAAAATCTCAGGAAAATTTTTTGCACATATTATAATCTGTTAAAAAATGTTTCCTACTATGTTGATAATATATTAAAACTTTAAAAAAGTATATACCTCCACCACGAAATTATTAAAAAGTTAGTTTGACATTACCTTTTCTATTTATATAACAACAACTTTCTACAAGTTGTTAATGGTTTTGGTGTTAAGTGTTTTTTTATTAAATAATTCAGCAAAAATCCCACTATTAAATAAAAACAAAATAAGAAATAGTAGAAAAGAAACGACCTAACAAATTTAATAAAAAACCAAAGTAGAAAATTAATTTCCTTTGCTATGTTATAATATGGAGAAGAAATTGGGGATTAATTGAACTCAAACTTTTCGAAAAAATTTTAGGTTGCCTGACAATGCTCAAGCCAAAAAAAGCCACAGATCAATTCTGGCCTCAACATAGACTTAAATGAAAAAATACTAAATAAGACAAGACTATTTAGTTTGGGAAAAACGATATGATATAATTTTTAATTACTGATTAATTTAATAAATACACGATTTTTTACTGGTTTATTGATTTAATTGTCTTCCTTTCCTATACATTTTGTGTTTTTATTATATGAATTGTTGGTTATAATTTTTTAATACTTTTAAAATATATCTTTATAAGTTAAAAACAATATTTTAAATCAAAATCCAACGTTTTGCTAGTTGACGCAGTTGAAAGTGTAAAAACAATTCTGAAAACCGGTTTAGGAAATAAAGTTTTTTATTCTTAAAATCTCAAAGTTATATAGAATTGTAAACTTTCGGCAGCGAAGTTCAATCTTTTCATGACCGTCTTCAGAATATATATGTGTCTCGAATTAAAAACTCCCAAAAGTGGAAAAATTGTTTTAATTATGTTTTTTATTGATTCGCAAAAACGTTAGCGTGTCTAATTTTCTTTTAATGTTTCAAATATTTTATTAGATATTGTACTGATTTTTTCTATTTTTGGGTAAACAGCGTGTAAATAAACCTCATAATAAGGGGCATGTTGACGTTGAATGCAATCAATTCCAATAAAAAACCTTTAGTATTTGAAGTCAAAGGCGAGTCGCAGCTCGCAAGAATAAATAAATAAAAATAATATCTTAGGAGGTAGGTGAATAGCCAATCAATATACGACTAAGACAGGGGTACAAGATTCATTTTGCAGGGTTTTAAATGTGAACACAAGTTGGGTATAAATCTTGCTGTGTGCTTTCTAACTCCGCTTTTTGTTTGAATGAATCAATTAAAAGTTTAAAAACATCCTAGATATTATTGAACCACATTTTTCAAATTATCTTTAAGTTTTTGTTTAGTTAAAAAAATATTTTAGTTTTTAAAAAAAAGGAACAAAATAGACACATGGCAATGCTTACTGGTTTTGCATTAAATTAGCATTACTTTGAAGCATCAAAAAAGCTCGGTCTAAATTTCTGAAGCATGGGACTTTAAAATATCTTTAATAAGTTCAATCACTTTTATCGAATTTCTAATAAAAATGCACCAATAAAAGTCGAAAAAGATCTATCTTATTCCTTCCTATTTATAAATTAAAGTTTGGAGAAAAATGCTGTGCGCTAAAAATTTTTTCTTGAGTTTCGCCAATTCGTGCATTAATTTGAAAATTTTATATGTGTTTTTGGGTAACCATATACTCAAAAATAAATTTATTACAAAATGACTCAATCGTTCGCGATATTTTTTTATTTCGTTTAAAACCGGATATGCAAGATCGAAAAATCAGCTCTAATAGACACTGAACACTACGCATAATAACAATATTACTTCATTTTTACCCATTCGAGAGTCAATCTTTAAAGCTTCAGTACGCTAGGTCAGACAAGCGTTTTGCCATTACGCCACGACTTCGACCAATATGCAAAATAAAAATTTATTTTTTAATAAACATCGTTTTTGATACTACTATAATTAAATAATGCTATAATATTATTACGACATTATTGATTATTCATTTAGCATTTAAGCTTTACAAAATGTCTATACCGTACGTGGAATTTCCTCCGGACGACGATTCGATCGCGGGTTCGGCGAATTTAGACCCACCCATTCCCGCAACTACGCAGCCTTCGGAAACCCTTCAAGTTCAACCTGTCGGCACAAATACGACTTTTCATAAATTAAGCAAACTGTCAAAAATACTAGCAATCGGTTGGCGAAATAAGCACCGTGGTGACATAAATGAACGGGGGCAGTAGAATTTAGCCTATTCTCGTAAAACCGCAGTGACGTAAAACCCTCGCCTAGCACCGTAATGACCTAACTAAATGGAGGCAGTAGAAATTCACCTATTTTCATATAGAATCTTGTAAAAAATCTACCATGAAGTTATTTAAATTTTTTTAATTTAAAAATTTCTCTTGTTAAATTTCTCTTGTTTTAAAAATATCCAAAATTTTGACTATTTATATTTATAATCAGAAAAAATTTAAAGCACAAAACGTTAGCTTATTTCGCTAAACCAAATACAAGTTCAACTATTGCTGAGTGTATCGATTTTGATTCTGGGAATCGCCTACATTTTAGTATTTCCAACTTTTCGAAATTCATCTGCTGCTTTTATCAGCTTTATCTTTATCCTCACCAGTTTGTTTGGAATAATCGCTGCTTTGTAAGTATTTTTTTATATTTTTTTAAATATAGCTAAAAAAAGCTGTAAAAAATTACTAATTCTTTTTGAACATATCCGTTTAACTGAATAGTATTTGTATGTTATTTTCACGAACTAATTTAGCCAAAAAGCGCCCGGCGAAAAGAACATTCTAACAGCATATTTAGTGCTTGGAGTGGTAAGCTTCGTGTTCTGCTCGGTTTTCATTCTATATATCATAGTCCAGTTATTTCACGTAGAAAGATATATACAATATTTGGACAATCATCACAATACACTAAAGGTATGGACAAATAGTAAGTCTTAATCACAAAACTTAGTTGATTTTATTACATTTTATTCCATTAAGGTGAATTTTACTCTGAAGTCCTCAGTTAAAAATCGATTTTTAGCAGCAATACAGATGTCTTTTACTGTGCATGTAAATTGTCGTAAAAACCTAAATATTTGTTATGCCTAAAACTTAGTGCATCACAAACATAATGCTTTCATATCGGAATCCTTTCAGAAACATAATGCTGGCAGCTTCTTTTGTACATTGATGGTTGGTTGGTGTGATGGGTGGGCATGTTACTTGTTTTTTATGCTATTATAATTATATTTATATTTATATGTGATTAAATAGGTAGATACAAGTCTAAGTGCAGTATTTTTACTAGCTTTTGTGTCTTTCCTGTCATTGTATTTTAGATGGCAAAATAAAAATCGATTGATTGATTGATTGATTGACAAATACTACGGTTATTTAAAAAGAATACCACCACGAATCAAATATATTACCCAAAACGACTTATTTATATAACTAACCGATCGGATTAAATTTAGCCTCGATTTTAAGAATCCGAAATGCCATAAATTACACATTTAAGGAATTGTATTAAAGCATTATTTTGTTTCAGTTTCAGGTATTTGATTTGCGATCTTTTAAAGTAACAAATGATAGCAAGTAAAAATTATTCCGAACACATTTAAACTCTTTGTAAAAACTGCGGACCCAATCTATAATATCATAACGTTATATTGTTATCATTATACAGTGTTATAGACTAGTTCTAAATAAGCGTCTTTTATTGTACGAGAGAGGGTACGAAAAGTAAAAATAAAATTTTAAAAAATCGTAATTTTCTTAGTTTATTTAGTTTAAACCTATAATTAATTAAAATTTCTACACAGTGATATGCTTCACTGTTCTGCTATATCAGTTTCTGCTAGATAATTTTTGGTTTTTTGATTAAACATCACAATCGTTAAAAATCATCACCAAAATAGTATTTTCATGAACAATGATTTTGAATTAGTAAAAATAAAGTTGAAAGTTGTACTTTGAAACTAATTTGAAATCAACATAAGTTTTTTAAATGTTTTGATTATAAAACTATTCAATATTTTAAAATTAAATTTAAAAAGTCCATTCCAAATTTTTAAATAGGCATTTTCAGTAATTGAAACATTAAAAAAATGGGAACGCTGCGCACAAGCAGCCCCATACCTACAAAACTGCAAAAAACTAAAAATTCTCTAGCAGAACTATATAGCAGCAGTAGCATATCACTGTGTAAATATTTAATTATAGGTTAAACTAAATAAACTAAGAAAATTACGATTTTTTAAAATTTTATTTTTACTTTTCGTACCCTCTCTCGTACAATAAAAGACGCTTATTTAGAACTAGTCTATAACACTGTATAATGATAACAATATAACGTTATGATATCATAGATTGGGTCCGCAGTTTTTACAAAGAGTTTAAATGTGTTCGGAATAATTTTTACTTGCTATCATTTGTTACTTTAAAAGATCGCAAATCAAATACCTGAAACTGAAACAAAATAATGCTTTAATACAATTCCTTAATTGTGTAATTTATGGCATTTCGGATTCTTAAAATCGAGGCTAAATTTAATCCGATCGGTTAGTTATATAAATAAGTCGTTTTGGGTAATATATTTGATTCGTGGTGGTATTCTTTTTAAATAACCGTAGTATTTGTCAATCAATCAATCGATTTTTATTTTGCCATCTAAAATACAATGACAGGAAAGACACAAAAGCTAGTAAAAATACTGCACTTAGACTTGTATCTACCTATTTAATCACATATAAATATAAATATAATTATAATAGCATAAAAAACAAGTAACATGCCCACCCATCACACCAACCAACCATCAATGTACAAAAGAAGCTGCCAGCATTATGTTTCTAAAAGGATTCCGATATGAAAGCATTATGTTTGTGATGCACTAAGTTTTAGGCATAACAAATAGTTAGGTTTTTACGACAATTTACATGCACAGTAAAAGACCTCTGTATTGCTGCTAAAAAATCGATTTTTAACTGAGGACTTCAGAGTAAAATTCACCTTAATGGAATAAAATGTAATAAAATCAACTAAGTTTTGTGATTAAGACTAACTATTTGTCCATACCTTTAGTGTATTGTGATGATTGTCCAAATATTGTATATATCTTTCTACGTGAAATAACTGGACTATGATATATAGGATGAAAACCGAGCAGAACACGAAGCTTACCACTCCAAGCACTAAATATGCTGTTAGATTGTTCTTTTCGCCGGGCGCTTTTTGGCTAAATTAGTTCGTGAAAATAACATACAAATACTATTCAGTTAAACGGATATGTTCCAAAAAGAATTAGTAATTTTTTACAGATTTTTTAGCGATATTTAAAAAAATATAAAAAAATACTTACAAAGCAGCGATTATTCCAAACAAACTGGTGAGGATAAAGATAAAGCTGATAAAAGCAGCAGATGAATTTCGAAAAGTTGGAAATACTAAAATGTAGGCGATTCCCAGAATCAAAATCGATAGATCTAGCAATAGTTGAACTTGTATTTGGTTTAGTGAAATAAGCTAACGTTTTGTGCTTTAAATTTTTTCTGGTTATAAATATAAATAGTCAAAATTTTGGATATTTTTAAAACAAGAGAAATTCGCGGTTTTAAACAAGAGAAATTTAACAAGAGAAATTTTTAAATTAAAAAATTTTAAATAACTTCATGGTAGATTTTTTACAAGATTCTATATGAAAATAGGTGAATTTCTACTGCCTCCATTTAGTTAGGTCATTACGGTGCTAGGCAAGGGTTTTACGTCACTACGGTTTTACGAGAATAGGCTAAATTCTACTGCCTCCGTTCATTTATGTCACCACGGTGCTTATTTCGCCAACCGATTGCTAGTATTTTTGACAGTTTGCTTAATTTATGAAAAGTCGTATTTGTGCCGACAGGTTGAACTTGAAGGGTTTCCGAAGGCTGCGTAGTTGCGGGAATGGGTGGGTCTAAATTCGCCGAACCCGCGATCGAATCGTCGTCCGGAGGAAATTCAACGTACGGTATAGACATTTTGTAAAGCTTAAATGCTAAATGAATAATCAATAATGTCGTAATAATAATATAGCATTATTTAATTATAGTAGTATCAAAAACGATGTTTATTAAAAAATAAATTTTTATTTTGCATATTGGTCGAAGTCGTGGCGTAATGGCAAAACGCTTGTCTGACCTAGCGTACTGAAGCTTTAAAGATTGACTCTCGAATGGGTAAAAATGAAGTAATATTGTTATTATGCGTAGTGTTAAGTGTCTATTAGAGCTGATTTTTCGATCTTGCATATCCGGTTTTAAACGAAATAAAAAAAAATATCGTGAACGATTGAGTCATTTTGTAATAAATTTATTTTTGAGTATATGGTTACCCAAAAACACATATAAAATTTTCAAATTAATGCACGAATTGGCGAAACTCAAGAAAAATTTTTTAGCGCACAGCATTTTTCTCCAAACTTTAATTTATAAATAGGAAGGAATAAGATAGATCTTTTTCGACTTTTATTGGTGCATTTTTATTAGAAATTCGATAAAAGTGAATTGAACTTATTAAAGATATTTTGAAGTCCCATGCTTCAGAAATTTAGACCGAGCTTTTTTGATGCTTCAAAGTAATGCTAATTTAATGCAAAACCAGTAAGCATTGCCATGTGTCTATTTTGTTCCTTTTTTTTCAAAAACTAAAATATTTTTTTAACTAAACAAAAACTTAAAGATAATTTGAAAAATGTGGTTCAATAATATCTAGGATGTTTTTAAACTTTTAATTGATTCATTCAAACAAAAAGCGGAGTTAGAAAGCACACAGCAAGATTTATACCCAACTTGTGTTCACATTTAAAACCCTGCAAAATGAATCTTGTACCCCTGTCTTAGTCGTATATTGATTGGCTATTCACCTACCTCCTAAGATATTATTTTTATTTATTTATTAGATATTGTAGAGCAATACGTAACTGAACGAAGATACGCAAAATTACGTATTGCTTAAGGTTATTCATGAGTTTAATTATCATAGCTTTATGATTTTACATTTTTATCATGATTACAAAATCACTTACTTATTTTAGTGCTTATCAAAAAAATTAAAATTTTTTAACTGCCAATTTCTTGCTTATTGCCTAAAACCAAATCGCGGTTGTCGCCAAAATTTTCTTGCTTTAATTATCCTAAAAACTTGCCAACAGCACAAAATTTCGAAATCAGGTCATTTTTAGAGTATCTGCAAAAAAATCAGAGCAAAATACAAAATTTAGGTATAATTTTAATTTAGGTATAATTTCCTTTCACCCCTTCTACGTTTCTAATATAAAAGCCACGTGAAAAAACTTTACATGTAGTTTATTTAAATTTATAATAAACAATTTTCGCCGTCCATTTATTTCATTCACTGTGTTTTTTTGTGCTGAACGCTCCGTTCGTAAATTTGAAAATCCAACGAAACTATGGTAAACGGCGCAAAATTAATATTACATTGAAAATTAAAAACAAGTTTTGATCTTAAGTTTTATTCACAGTTCATATTTTAATTTTAATATTATTTCTTTTATTGTTTTATTTGTGGTATTTCTTTTTATAAACAAAAGCAGAATAGTTGATAAAATCAACAATACAAAACAGAATATTTAATATAAAAACAATTCAAAATTGATTTTTTAAATCAGAATAAAAAATCGCATTTACAATATTCTTGACGCGAAAAACTAATCACA
>JASAMX010018127.1:0-44235 GCA_030248175.1 Microlaimidae sp. YZB2_3 | reverse complement strand
AGGTACTAGTTGTTATATATACTGTGGTGTTTGTGATAAAAAAATTTATACTTAATATTGTGTTTGGTGTGTGATATCTTTTATTTTTATTATTTGATGTGTTCTTTTTAAAAACTTTTTGCTAAATAAATTTCTTTCTTTATAGAGTATTACCATTAGGGTAAAAATTTTAAAAGCTGCTGGGGTACAAATTTTTAATTAATTTTTAATCTTGCAAATTCTAAGCAGCAAAACACTTTTAAATTTAAAATATTGTTTTAATTATTACAAGTCAGTTTTCATGCCACAAATCACAAACAATTAAAAAAAATGCAACATCAAAAAAATAATAAATAACAAGTTAGAGTTTTAGAGTTATTAACGCTTTTTGGCGGTCAGGTGGTGTGTGGGTTTTACCCCATTGATTTTCGTCCGTCCGCTCAGTCGATGTGGCTTTTACCCCTCCCCAAAAGCCAAATGTACGTTATTCTGAAAGATCTTAGCAAAACTTAAAAATTATTATGATAAATTTTTATTTTTATTATTTAATGTTGTATTTTTTGAAACAAATTGTAAAATAAAAAAAACCGCCACTTGCTTTTAAATTTATAATTATTGGAAATTTGTATAAATGAATTTAAACAAAAATGATAATGTTACATTTTATTTAACAAACTGAGACAGCCATTACATCAATAGATTGGAAAAATAAAGCGAAGTTTTGCACAGAGCGAAACGATATCTGATAGTGAAGGAAAGCGAAGCGAAGATTAGAAAAGACAAAAAAAAAGTAAAAAAAATCTTTGAAACAAAAAAAAACGGCTCCACGTAATAATACCAGCGTAAAAATTCTTTCGACATTTAACTTTTGTACAAATAACATTCTGGTAAAAATACATTCCGACAAATTGACATTCCGACAAAAATACCTTCAAGTTCATGCGCGCTTGCGGTAAAACTGGACTATTGCGTGATCACCATTAAATACCGTATCCGGATTATGTATCTCTGTATACATTTAAAATAACATGAAAACGCAGAGTTAATAAAGGCACGAAGTCATCTTTAAGTATAAAAAATACCTGTTATATATTAACACTTAACAAAAATAAAGCAAAATAAAAAAGTTTAACTATTCAAACATCAAAATAATCAAACTTCCATAATTTAGTTTATTTAAACAAAATTTTAAATTACATTTTTCAGCATATTCATAAAAATTTCGAAGTTTTAGGAATAAAAACTTATAATGCTTTAGTACATGAAAAATTAAAAAACTTTAAATTTTTCAAGCACTTTTAAAACCGTTAACAATATTTGTAAAAATTCGCCTAAATAGCTTGGAACATATTTTGGTCATCTAAATTATAGTTTAATTAATTATAAACAGAGCTTTGTCCGCTTTAAATGACCCAAGAAAGGAGGGGCTAACCTAATTGAAGGTAAGATTAATACAACTAATACACACTCAGATTAACATTTTTTAGTTTGCGGTTTGACGAACCACAACTAAACGCAGGATAAGGCAGACTGTTTTCGGGGACAGACTGTTTCCAGAATTTGTTTTTTTTTACAATAAGTATTTATATAATCATTATATCAATAATCAAACGATATATCAGAATTGTAGTTAAACAATGTCATAACTATCGAATAAATCGACCTTTTTGTTGGCAAGATATATAACTTTCAAATTTTCCAATACGCATCATTTAAGATTTTTAAAAAATTCAAGTTTACTCTTTCTTTGCGTTTAATAAAATAAATTTAATGCATTCAAAATTTACAAAACTTTGCGGTGTTCCTGTTGGAAAACTTGCATGATCCTTTGGGCATTTTGAATTTTTTTAAAGCATTTTGTTAAAGTATTTTGGAATTTTGTTAAAGTATTTTGCATTTAAAGTATTTAACAATACGTAACTGAACGAAGTAATAGGAACATAAAGCAGGGAGGAACCGGCGCGTGGCGCTCCCGCGCCACCGACGCTTATTATTATTTTTTAAATAAAACTTTGAATTAATTTTGTCATCAGTAATGCAAGAATTTAAAAAAGTACTCTGTTGTTTTCCCCGTTTTCCGCGCGGTTGAAGCAGATGGCGCTGGGAACTGGTTCCGTTTCTGCCACCAATTAAAACCCGTCTGCTTTTTTGTGCGGTTTCTATGAGGGGATGTTCGTTGTCAGCTCTGTGCAATCCTTATTGTTGCCAAAAGGCTGTTATTGTGCGGTTGGGAGTTTTTATTTGCCTATTTTTCAATTTTTTATTTTGATCAATAAATCGATAACAAGGACCTAAATGAAAAAAGTGCTTCCTAAGAAAGTTGCGTAATTCCTTCTTCTTTCTAATGAGCCCATGTTTATTTTTGATCAATCAGTAACGAATGAGGAATATCGCTTTTAAGGATTGAGCGTTGGAATAATAATAATAATAATAATAATAATAATAATAAGAAGAAGAAGAAGAAGAAGGTTCTGAATTCCAAAATTTACCCACGTTCTCTAATAATGGTTGGCGCGGCGCCACGGGGCTAAATCACCCCGTGGCGCTCCTGCGCCACCCATGTGAAAGCTCTCGACGCACTGATTTCAAAAATATAGTTTTTTTAAATTTCTTAAGTGGTTACCCAATTTTGCACCCATCAATGTACACCCTAAAATTCTTAAGAGGTGATTTTATTATAATACCGTCATGTTTACTCATATCAAAGCTCTCGACACGTTGATGTCAAAAAATGGCTACCATTTTTACAACCAAATTGTACCCCCAAACATTTTTAGGGGGTACATTTTGGTTGTAAAAATGGTAACCATTGTGTGAATCGAGTTGAAATTTATATTTTTGAGATCAGCGTGTCGAAAGCTTTTCTATGAGTACAAACAAGACGGTATTACAATAAATATAAAAAAGCCACCCTAAACATTTTTGGGGGTACCTTTTTGTTGTAAAAATGGTAAACATTGGGTGAATCGATTTGAAATTTCGGACTAATTGACCATCGATCAATTTAGTTTGATTCTTAGGTTTTGCTTAGGTTCAGGAAAATAAGCCCGAAGGTCAATCAGTCAGATTGTCAAATTACCCGATGGTATTTTTACCAGAATGTTATTTGTAAGAAAGTCAAATGTTGAAGGAATTTTTACGCTGGTACTATTAGGTGGAGCCGTTTCTTTGGGCCGATTTTGATTTTCAGTACTCCACGTAATAATACCAGCGTAAAAATTCCTTCGACATTTGACTTTCTTACAAATAAAATTCTGGTAAAAATACCATCGGGTAATTTGACAATGACTGATTGACCTTCGGGCTTATTTTTTTCCGAACCTAAAAACCTAACCTATTTTTAGGCAAAACCTAAAAATCAAGCTAAATTGGTCGAAGGTCAATCAGTCGAATGTAAAATTACCTGATGGTATTTTTACCAGAATGTCATTTGTTGAAAGTTTTTTTTTACCGAAGGTATTTTTACACAGGAATAATTACTGTGAACGGATTTTCAGCGCGCTAGTGGTAATTTTAAGCGCGCTGAAAAATCTGAAACTCTATCATGATAAAGTTTAGCTTGATTTTAAATTTTACGAAAAAAATATATTTTGCATGTAACCATGGAGAGCTTTTAGGTTTTTACACCAACTTGTAAATTTGTAAAATTTTGAGGGGGTTCGGGCTTTTTTAAAACTACATTTTTAAGTAATGACAATTTAAAATTGTTTGACCGGATTTTTCGTTTTACGTTTGCTCCATTTAGGGGGTATTTTGGGTTTTCCTCCCACCGGTTGTACTGAAATAGAAGCATTTTTCTTTTTTGTTTCCATATATTTATTGAAAAAAAAAATAATTATTACAATACAATTACACTAAACTGATACTTTTAATTGGTATAAATTTTAATGTATAGTAGCGATTTCGCCTTAAAAAACCACAAAAAGAAAAAAAACACAAAAACCTAAAACATTTCGGCCATTTGTTGTGCAAATTTACATTTAAATTTACAATTTACAAATACTTCGGAGATCTCCAAGCACCTTATGCAATTTTATTTTCTAAAAACATTAGCTACTTCAATTTTAACAATTTGTAAATAAATGCGGTAAAAACTAAAATTATAGGCGAATCGAATGATGTGTCGATTATGGGTAAAAAATTTTGTAAATATTGATAAAATCGTATTTTTGTGTGTTTTGATACTAATTCGGGAATCCGCAAAAAGTCCGCAAATTGTGTGCAGATTGTCCGTGGAATTCCAAATCCCGAAAAATTTTTAAGTCGTAAAATCGGCCCTAAATTCACTAAAGTAATGTTTAATCTAAAAATCTTTCCTTAGATGCAAGAAAACCCATATAAATCGTTTAAATTGTCTAAAAATTAACAAAACCGCCAGCCTCTCGAGCGCCTCTCGAGCGCCTCTCAGCCGCTCGAGCGCCTCCTGAAAAAGGAAATAACCCGATACAAAAACATTTATAATGCTTTAAATTAATTTCTTTTACATGAATTGCATTCCTTGTGCAGTTCTAGAGTGTTTTTAGTGTAAAAACTTGCCTAATTAATTAAATATCATTAATAGATGCTCAAAAACGCTCTCGAGAGGCGCTCGAGAGGCTCGCTCGAGAGGCTAACTTTATGCACCCAAAGCCTCTCTTGTTACCAAAAATTTCCTAAGCAACCTAAGCAAAACCTTAAAATCAAGCTAAATTTAATGTTTTGTTTGATTTTGAGGTTTTGCTTAGGTTGCTTAGGTCCGTCGGTGTAGTAGGTGTAGTAGGTGTCTTTTTTAGTAGACATAATTTTAACAAATTTAAATAAACTATTTAAACAAGGCAATGTTGTTTTGGCAGTAAAAATCTATTGCCAACAATGCCTTGTCTAAATGATGAATCAAAAATCTAAATTTTCTTAGGCCTAAGCAAAACCTAAAACCGAAAACAAAATAAATGGTTTGTTATTTAATGTCTACAAGAAACTTATTCCTGAGCCTGAGAAAAACCTGAAAATCAAACTAAAATTTTCGTGAAATGTATATTTAATGGTTTGTTATTTAAATAAAACCGTTGTTTTTCCTAAACCTAAGCCAAAGCTAAAAACCATGATAAATTAATATTTTATGAATAGTTTGTTCTTTAATAAGGCCTAAAACTTTAGTTTTTCCTAAGCCTAAGCCAAACCTTAAAACCAGCTGAACCCTATTTATTATGATAAATTCTTAATTAACAATGTGTTCTTGAAAATATTTTTTGTCACAAGCAAAATTTTACACTATAAAATATTGGGGGGTGTTAAGTTTCGGAAAACCTAACGACACAGCGACTGGGATCCCAGTATCCGAATTCTGTGCACTTATAGGCAACGAGCTTGATAAAGATTTATCATTATTTTCTAACGACAAAACTGCTGTTTTACTCACAGGGCAACTCGAATTAAGAGACGATGATTTAGAAACTTGATTCCAGCAAAAGACGAAACAAAGTTTCGAAAAAAAAAGCCTTATATTAAATGGAATAGTATAAAGCTACATAAGTCTAAAAACTAAATGCCAGAAAAGACTGAAACAAGTCTCTTTAAAACCTGTAAATTAATAACAGATTTTGTGAAATTTTCAGAAAAACAAAACCGAATAAAAACAATACGTGTAAAAGCTTTAGTTTGCGTTTTTTAACCATTAATAAAACTTAATTCACATAAATTTCTCTCAAAGTGGATTAACTTTTACATGAGTTAACCAGCTGTAAATACCACAGTATTAGTTAAGTCACAAGTCGTCAAAACGATACAAAAAAGTATAACGCAAGCGTCACAGTAACCATGAAAAATTTCTGTCAAAATAAGTTATCGCATTGCGCATTAAATTTTGTAATTTATCATTATTTTCGTATAAAGCAAAACGTACCGCCATATTAACGGCTGTTTAAAATCAAATATCAAGTTTTAAGTCCGAAAAACATTGAAAAATTCAGATTTAATATAAGGCGACTTTTAATTTAACAAATACATTGACAGCTAAATTTGTTTTATGTAATAAATAGAAACATTAAAGAAAAAGTCGCCTTATATTAAATCTGAATTTTTCAATGTTTTTCGGACTTAAAACTTGATATTTGATTTTAAACAGCCGTTAATATGGCGGTACGTTTTGCTTTATACGAAAATAATCATAAATTACAAAATTTAATGCGCAATGCGATAATTTATTTTGACAGAAATTTTTCATGGTTACTGTGACGCTTGCGTTATACTTTTTTGTATCGTTTTGACGACTTGTGACTTAACTAATACTGTGGTATTTACAGCTGGTTAACTCATGTAAAAGTTAATCCACTTTGAGAGAAATTTATGTGAATTAAGTTTTATTAATGGTTAAAAAACGCAAACTAAAGCTTTTACACGTATTGTTTTTATTCGGTTTTGTTTTTCTGAAAATTTCACAAAATCTGTTATTAATTTACAGGTTTTAAAGAGACTTGTTTCAGTCTTTTCTGGCATTTAGTTTTTAGACTTATGTAGCTTTATGCTATTCCATTTAATATAAGGCTTTTTTTTCGAAACTTTGTTTCGTCTTTTGCTGGAATTTCCGCCTTTTAATGCATTGAATTTAATGTCATTTATTAAAGATATTAAACATTAAAAAATTTACTCATTTTAAAAGAAACGTCATGGTCTCCTCATGATATGAATACAATAATTTTCATATCCAAAACTTCAATGTAATTTTAAGCAGTATACTATACAAAAATTAAGTCTGGGTAACTCCGTAAAATTGTATGGAACCTGAAAAAACCATATAAAATAGTGTGTTTTTCTTCTGTTTAAATTTTTTTAGTTAGACCTGATTTAACCACTTTTTTGGAAATTAGCTTTATTTGGACATTTGTTTTGTGTGTGATTTTTCTGGATTGATGGTTTATTTTTAAACAACAAAACCACACTATTGTGAATGGTTTTACCAGGTTCGATACAATTTTACGAGGTTACCCAGACTAGTCTTTTCTCGCATTCAATTTTTGGAGTGATTGTAGCTTCATAGTATTCCATATAAAAAAGAGTTTTTTTTTGTTTCGATTTTGATAAATTTCCGTCTATTGAAACATTGTATCCCGCAGCGCTCACTCGTCACCCAAGATTTATTTCATTTTATTTTTTAAAATATTTTTATTGTTGCCATATGGCTGCTAATGAGTGGTAAGGATATTTTTTCGCTCTTCCCGTTGAAAATTAGTAATTTTTATAAAAAGGTAAGGAATTATAATTTAAACCAAAAAAATAACCACAAGAGAATATGTATTACTGAATGAAGTTACTTAATATGTAATTCAGTAAGAAAAAAAAGTGTCACACAAGTACCCCAGTACCTAATGCGTAACTTAGAAAAAAACTGGTCGTTTTTCACATGAACAGAGGTTTAACTACGGGCAATAGAGCATATTCGAGAATAAAATTCAGGTGAGGGGGCAATTTAGCATCTTCGTGCAAAAAATCTGCTCCAAATATTTACCACAGGAAAAAATTTTTGGGGGACCCCAAAAAAAAAAACAAAAAAAAGTTAAGCAAATTAAGCTTATTAGTATGAAATTCAGGTATTTTTAGCAAAAGTTTTTAGGTTTTTAATATCAGAAAAATATGGGTAATATTTTAGTTATGTAAAATGTTTAGATTTTTAATTGGCTAAAAAACTATTAAAGGTTTTGTTGATTTCGATGACGCCATCAACAACGGTTAACCGCGCAGTGACTTAACCCATTTAATATAAGGGAAAGAGCGCTCCGCGCTCTTCCCTGATTTTTTTTTAAATATTTGGCCCTGTGTAAAAAACTCCTCCTCTAAAGTGTTTTGATTGAGGAATAATTGTGTAAGAGTCCTTTTTTTGGCAGTTCTGGTCTCTCCCCCCGAAGAGGAAGCGAGAGAACTCGAAGACCTTTAAAAGGATTTTTGAAGACATGTTAGTTTTTTCCTGGGTGGTGATTTTTTGCGTATTTTCTGCTCAGCTAATTTTTTTGCTCAGCGCGCTTTTACACTATAAAAATGATTGCAACATTAACGTAATTGCGGGGAATTCACAATAGTTTTCGCGAGTTTACACTTAGTCGTGGTGCTGTGTTGATTCGCTGAAGTTGAAGGGAAACAAGAAATCTGCATAAAATTCATACGCATTTTTTCGCGCCCGCGGGCGGCGCGCCGCGGGGCGAGTCATGATTGCTAGAACACAAGACAGCCTTTTTAAACGCAGCTATTTGTTAAAGTTTAGGTTGTTTTTAAGTCTTGGTTGGCTTAGGAAGCCTAAGCGAAGCCTTATAAAAATCAAGGGAGAAAAGAAGGGGGGTGAGGGGTTGTTTTTTTGGCGCTTCTATTTTGGCGCTAAACTTTATTTGCGCGCTAAAAAATAATTTTTTAAACGCGGTTAAACTAAGCGAAAACGCCTTTTTTAGTCAGCTAAACACAAACAGTTTTAAACGTCTTTTTTGTTTTTCCAAAGCCTAAGCGAAGCCTAAAAATCAAGCTAAACTTTATCATGATGGAGTTTCAGATTTTTTTGCGCTCTTAGTCTTAAAATTACCACTAGTGCTCTGAAATTCAGAAGCTGCCTCTTTTAATTGAAGAGTAAAAAGGTACAAGTTTCATACGTGTACCAAAATTCGGTTTGACCGATTTAACAGTAAATACACAAGTTTTAAAAATTTTTATAGCCTAAATAGCACACGTTGACCTCATTTTTGTGATTATTTTTGAGATTTAAGCTATTGGTAAAAATAGCACACGTTAACCTCATTTTTGTGGTTATTTTTGAGATTTAAGCTAATGGTAAAATAAAAAAGCCAATTTATACCCAAAAATGGCCTTTTTCAGCATTGTGCAATTTATAATGTTAAGAAAATTTTTTTGGGTATTAGTGCAGTATAACACCACCACCGAGATAAAGAAAATCTCGCATTTATGTATTTATTTATGGTGGGTATAGATATGACTATGCCGATTGGTGCTCATTTGCCGTTTTCCAGACATTAAAAAGAGAGTCCAAGAAGCTCCATACAAAATCGGCTTTTTTACTATTTTCACTTTTAATTTTAAAACTATTTTCTTTAAATTATGTGTTTTGTTTTTGTTTTTGGTTTTTATATCAAATAAAAATATACATTTTTGTGCAGTTTTTAACGTTTATAAAACGTAAATGCAAGACATCACATAACGGTGCGAGGACTGCAAAATAACCTCATTCAAAAACAAATTTTCAGTCCATTTTTACAGTAGTGCATGTATTCATGGGAAATCCATGTACGGACGTTTAACGAACAAAATAAAAAAAAATAAAAATATAGTGAATGATTTTTTATTTTAGTAAAATATGATACTGATCATAGGTGAGAAAGGGGGGGGGGGCAGGGTGGGGTTCACCCCCTTAGCCTTGAAATTTCGGGACGCCCCTAGACGAAAATCTAGGGCCCCCTCCCCCTCAACTTTCCGAATTTTTTCCCCTGAGCCCCCTCTAGAATTTGAAATCTGACCCCCCCTCCCCCCTCAGGAAAATTTCAGGTAGTTTTTTTATACTTAATTTTCTTCCAAAAACGTGAATTTTTAACACATATTCATGTTTTTACACCCATTTTACACCAGAATATTGCTTTTTATTAAATAAAATGTAGTATAATCCTATAAAAAGAACAATTATTAAAGTTATTGTGGTTTAAAACTGTTTTGCTTTGGACACCAGACCACACCTGACCCCCATACATAGGCACGGGGAAGGGTTGGAGGGGGTTAACCCCCCAAATTCTGAAAAGGGGGGTTTAACGGACCCCCTCTAGATTTCAAAACTTCACACCCCAGGTCGACCCCCCCCCCTAAAAAGCTAAGGGGGTCCGGACCCCCCTGGGACCCCCTCCTAGAATTCAAAATTGGATTTAACCCGGGTAACCACCCCCTAGCTTCCCAGACAGTTCTCACCTATGATACTGGATTGTAACAAAAGAGTTGATGTGTGTAAATATAAGCAAGGGAATATATTTAAAAAGAATATTAAATTATTTTTTTTTTGTTTAAAAAGTTGATTGGTAGAAGTTTGCACTGTTATTTTTAATAGATTTTTTTAAACTTGATTGGTACTAGGTCACTGCTGCTAAAGTTTAGAATCACTGAAGGGTTGATTGTTGTTTAAATTAAGATCGCCGGGCTGATTGTTGTTTTGATTAAGGTCGCCAAGCAGGTTTTTTCAGCGTAGGCAAAAGTGATGGTTTATTTTTAAAATTTGAAAACACAGTTTAATGAAAATTTATCATTAATATTTTTTTTGTTTTTTAAGTTCTCTTTAAGCTTAGGTTTTGCTTAGGTTAAGGCTTTTACTTAGGTTTAGACTTAGGTTTCGCTTAGGCTTAGGTTTTGTAAGGTTTAGGATTAGGCTTGGTTTCGCTTAGGCTTAGGCTTAGGTTTCGCTTAGGCTTAGACTTAGGTTTCGCTGAGGCTAGGTTTCGCTTGCGCTTAAGCTTAGATTTTGCTTAGTGTTAGGTTTTGCTTTGGCTTAGATTTTGCTTAGGCTTAGTTTTTGCCAAGGTTTAGGCTTTTGCTTAGGTTTCGCTTAGGCTTATGTTTTGCTTAGGCTTAGGTTTCGCTTAGGCTTAGAGTTTCCTTAGGCTTAGATTTCGCTTCAAGCGCTAAGTATCATACATGGGCACGGAGGGTTAACTCCCCCCCTGAATTCTGAGGGTATTTTGCGTTTCTCGGATTTTAAGTTAACCCCCCTAATTTGGGGTTAACAACCCCCCCACTCCAGACCAACTTGCCATGTATGCTAAGTATCAGGGTATTATTCAGATTTCGGACCATTAAAAACATATATTTTTTACAAAATTTCAATTGCTGCATTAAATCAAATTTTAAAATTTATTTTTTAATGTTTATAGAAGTAGGGTAGTTTTCTGTTCATACTGAGATGTCCAAAAGTTAAATGTGTGCCCTTAAAAATCTATTGTAAAAAAAAACTTTTTAAACCATGATCAAAAATTATTAAAAATCGCAATTTTGTATATGGGATTTCGAAATTCCCCTTTAATATCTCGAGAACGGCTATCAAGCGCCAATTATTATGGTGATATTGAGATGCAGCACCATCAATAACATATATTTTTGTACAAAATTTCAGTGAACGTTGTGGTGATGTAGTGTAATACTGAACTTTACCAAATTTTGTAACCCAACAAACTAAATTAAAAACTATGTTTTAACAATGCTAAAAGTTTGAAGAACTCAAAATTTTTTATCAAAATTTAAAATTCAAATGTCACATGGACTCCCAAAAACGTGGACAAGAAAAATTGTTTGACTTTAAGGTCTCTCCGGACAGTTTTTATTGCAGAACGTTCAGTAGTAAACCAATTGCAATAAAGAGCGAAAATTACCCATTTTTATTTACACACAATTTATTTTTGAATTATTTTTAAGATATTTAAATGACAAAAATTTAACTAATTGGCGAAAAGCAGGCCACAAATCCTGTTTACAATAATGATATTTTTTGAATTTATGTGAAATAAGTTTTTAAAATTATAAAAAAAAATATTAAAATCAAAAAAAAAATTGTGGCCAATTATGTTCTATGTGGGAATCGTTCTCCGGACCTTTCAAAAATTTGACGACGCGCTAACCGACTATGGATGGGTTTTGATTTTATTAATTTTTTTTTTTTTTTGTTTTTTTTTTTTTATGTGTGGTATTTTTTTCAAGATTCAAGATTCAAGATTTTATTTTTCTAGTAATACATAAAGAAAACAGTAAGAAGGACAAAACAAACACAAATGCGATTGCAACCCAGTTGAGTTACAATAACACCAAAAATCACAAAATTGAGAGAAGACCTGGCTGATTTAGATTTACTAGAAAAAAAATGACTAAAGGCCTTAAAAAAATAAAGCTCTTTATTTAGCCATTTAAATTTCCATTAGTTAATTCATCAAAGATTTTTTAAATTGGTACAGAGTTTTGGAACTAACTTGATCTTCATTTAGATAATTCCATTTACTTATAACTCTATTAAAAAAACTGTATTTTCTACAATTGACTCTTGAGTGCTCTTTTTTGAGTTTTTTTGAATGTCCTCTGGTTGAATTTGTGTTAAGAACAAAATATTTCTCAGGATTTAAGTTTACCAGTTGGTTTAAGATTTTAAATGTTTCAAACATATCCATCTTTTCTCTTCTTTTCTCCAAAGTTTCTAGATTAAGTGTTTTTAGTCTGTTTATATATCCAGTATCTTTTAAGTTACAAACTTTAAAAACTCGTTTGGTAAAATAGCGTTGGACTTTTTCTACAATATATTTATCTTTAGTCATATATGGGTTCCAAACAACACTTGCATACTCAACAGTAGGACGAACAAAACTTTTGTAAGCAATAAGATAGTTTTTAATGGATTGAGATTTGAAACATCTAAAAATTAAGTTTACTGTTTTTAAAGCTTTACTAGCTATTTTTTTACAATGTGTTGAAAACTTTAAGTCACTAGTGATGAACACACCTAAGTCTTTTACCATATTAGTTTTAGGTAGCTTCTTATTATTTAAGTAATAATCCGTTTTGTGCACATTTTTACAAATATTTAAATGTAGTACTTCACACTTATTTTCAGATAGATTGAGCTGCCAATCTTGGGCCCATTGGGCAATTCTATTTAGATCATCTTGTAATTTAATTTGATTATCATTTGAGTCTGAAAAACTAGTATAAACCTTTGCATCATCTGCAAAAAGTCTAATTTCTGAATTTTGGACACAATTGACAATATCATTTACAAAAACAAGAAAGAGAAACGGTCCTAAAACTGAACCCTGTGGTACTGAACTTGTAACTGGGTATGAAGGGGAAAAAGTATTGTTTATTACTATTTTCATTTCTCTATTAGTTAAAAAAGCTTCTATCCATTTTAAAAGCTTACCAGAAATACCATATTTATTTAATTTAAACAAAAGCTTTTGATGCGATACAGTATCAAAAGCTTTAGCAAAATCCAAGTAAACTACATCAACTGATTTTTTACTTTGAAAAGCCAAAGTCCAATCATTGTAGACATCAAGAAGTTGTGTAACTGTTGAGCTTTTATCTTTAAAACCATGCTGAAGGTGAGATAATATATTTACAAAAAAGATAGAAAGCTCAGCTTTTACAATCTGTTCCATTATTTTACAAGAAAAACATGTAAGAGAGATTGGACGATAGTTTTCTTTTTGACATTTTGCACATTTTTTGTACACTGGTGTAGTAAGTGCAATTTTCCAATCACTTGGAAGTTCACCTGAATCAAAAGATTTTTGAAATATTTTAGAAAGGGGTTCTGCAATAACTTTTGCTAATCGCTTTAGAAAAAGAGCAGGAATGCCATCAGGAGAACGAGACAATTTATTAGGCAGTTTTTTAAGAAATTTTAAGACATCTCTTACAGTAAAATTTATGTTTTCAAGTATTTGATTGTTTTTTGGTTCAAAATATGGAAAGTTATTATTATCTTTGGTGAAGACAGAGGCAAAATAGTCACCAAAAATTTTTGCTTTTTCAGAATCTTCAGTTTCAAAACTACCATCTACACATTGTATTGGAGGAATAGCTTCCTTGGATTTTAGCGATTTGTTTATATATTTATAAAAATGACCAATATCATGTGATTTAAGAACCTCTTCTTCTTGATCTGATTTGAACTTTTTGACACTATTTGCATAAAGTTTTGAAATTGTTTTAAATTGATTTTTAAAATTATTGTTACTATGTCTAGTTTTCCACAATTTTTTCTTTTTATTTTGGAGTTTATAAATATGTTTTGGATACTGAACTTTTTTCTTAGAATATGTTTTATGTTTGTTTATTAAAGGACATGATATTTAATACATTTTGTTAAAAAAGCCGCCAATTCATTCCAGTACCCCTCCGTTTGTATTTACTTATTTAAAATTTAAATCCCCCTTTTTGAAGCTAAAAAAAAGGGGCTCCGCGGCGTTGCCCCCTTTTTTTAAGGTCAGGTACCAGGTGTTAAGTTTCATGGCTATTTTTATATAGATTTAAGTTTTTTCCCCCACAAATTACAGCGTGATCAGAATCCCCAAAATTCGCGCCCGGCTGTACTTTATTGAAGATCTCAGGGTCATTAGTAAGTAGTAAATCTAAGAAATTTTGTTTTCTAGATGGCTCAAGAACTAGTTGGGAGAGTCCTAATTGTAGAAATGTTGTGTAATATTTAGATTCATTTTGAGAGTTGTAAAAAAATTTCATTGCAATTTGATTTTTAATATCAATTATTTCAATTACTTACAATAATATAATGAATGTTCACTTTATAATCGTGATTTTTCTGCCTTTTTAACACTCATATAAATTTTTTAGTGAAAAATTACTGTATTTCACAAGATCTCGTATGCCAAAAATCGCGATTTTCCATACTTAAGAAAAATGTCCGGAGAGACCTTAATGTTTTCATATCCAAACCAGGATATGAAAACTCATATTTTAATTATCAATGAATTTATTTTAAATACAAGCTAATAATAGACTATTTTGTATATCAAAGCCGTTTTATTAATATCAAACAGTTTTTAATGGATATAAATGTCGTGAATAAAAGCGTGAAAAAATCATGCCCTGTCATGAACCAACTTGTGCAAAGCTTTTGACCTGTCTGGAGAGACCTTAAACACTAATTTAAACTTAGTTTTTCACCGATTTATTGTTCCTAACCCTAAACGAAACCTAAATGTTTTTCAAAAATTTTAATTTATTTCTCAACTAAAATATGGTGGGTATTTGGACGGTTACTTTAAAAAATTGGTAGTTACCATAAAAATAATATTTGTAACTGCCAGACACTTGGTAATACAAATAAAAATAATATTAATTTGATGAAAGGCTTAATAAAAAAAATTTCTTAATAACATAAATTGTAGATGCCAAAAAAGGGCAATTTTTGGGTACAGATTGACTGATAACTTTTTTTCAGAGGGTCAAATCTAAAAAAATAACCACAAAAATGAGGTCTACGTGTTCAATTTATGCTATAAAGATGTTTTACATTTTGTAATTACTTTTGAATCTGTCAAATCAAATTTTGGAACACATATGGAAATTGTACCGAGTAAAAACCTTATTATTTTCCTAACCTAAGCGAAACCTTAAAATCAAGCAAAACTTTATGGTTTGGGCGTAAACTTGCCTAGTTGAAATACGTTTAAAACATCGCATCCAAAAGACGAGTTTTCTAAAGACCAGATGTTTAAAAGATGAGCGAAGACTAGATGTGGTTCCCAGAAATTTTGTCTCTTACATTACATTTTTTAACATCTCATCTTCTGCAACTCATCTTCGGAAAGCTCGTTTTTTAAACATCTCGTCTTCAGAAAACTCATCTTTTGGATGCGATTTCATAAACATACTTTTTAAAAGACAGGTTAAAAGGGGTTCCAGTCCGTTTTAATCATCCTACTATTCATAGGAAGTACACCGCTTTTCTACTATGCACATTTAATCAAATTTGCGTCAAACTATTAAAAAAAACTAAATATTTCTTTATTATTAGAATTCTATGGTAAAATTATAATAATATTAGTTGCTAATATTAGTTGCAAGATTTATTAAGTTTTAATTCAAAATTTAAAAATAATGTGAACAATTCTCTGACAACCCAAAACAGCTGATTTGGATACCCCTGAGCCTCCTCTAGAATTTGAAATCTGACCCTCCCACTTGCCCCCCCCCCCCCTAACGAGGCTGACCCCCCTCCCCTCCCTCCCGACCAAGTAATAATAAGGTATATTGGAAGTATATTTTTTATTTACTGTCAAAACCACGGTTTTTTAGTTAAAAACAGTGTTTAAATACACTTTTTAGGCCTAAGTAGGCGGTTTTAGTACATAAAATTCAATATTAGACCTAAAAACACTTAAATTATTCAGTTAAAAAAATTTTGTTAAAAAATTGGACCCCCTGACCCCCGCTAAATTCGAAATCTCGCACCCGAGGTCGACCCCCCTAAAAACCCAGGGGGGTTCGCGGACCCCCCTGGACACCCCCCTAAAAAATTTTGGCCTTCCACTCAGGTTTGGACCCCCCTAGCGGATCCGACCAAAAACATGTCCCCCCCCCGGACCCCCTTCCTAGAATTCAAAATTAGATTTGCCCTGAGTAACCACTCCCCTTGCTTTTGGGACCGTTCTCACCTGTGTGTCATGGACCACTATAAGTATAAATGGGAGCAAAATAAGGGGCAGATTCTGTCTTTCAGTACAAACTCGCTAATTTGAAGCGCGCTAAAAAATCTATAAATGTATTGCGATAAAGTTAAGCTTGATTTTTAGGTTTTGCTTGGGCTTAGGAAGAATAAAAAAGGCGTTTTAAAACTGTTAAAACAAATGTTTAGTTTTTTGTAAATAAAAAAAATCAAACCTAAGCCTAAGCAAAACCCAAAAATCAAGCCAAACTTTATTGTGGTAAATTTTTATTAAATAATGTGTTTTTTAAATCGAAGATTATAAACCTTTTTCCCCCTAGCCTAAGCATAGGTTGGAAGCCTCCCCGATTTTTTTTCAAAAGGGGGGGGGGAGAAGGTTAGCTTCCAAAAAGGTTAACTTCCTAACCAAAGGAAGAGGTAGAGGGACCCTTACAAAGTTTTTTGCTTTCCAGAATTTAAGGGGGTTCATCCATCCCCACAATCGCCCTCCCCCTGGCTACGGACATATTTACCGGTATTTTATGTATTTAATTCATAAAAAATTATTTAATTCTGTCCCATTTACCCTCATAGTTGTTCATGACCTATGACAACAAACTTTCGAAATATGATGGCAGTCAGAAAAAATTGGTGATATGACAGCATAATTAACTCTCGTAAAAATCGAGCAATAGGTAAATAGCTAGATAACGTGCCACTACCACACCACCTATGACTCTTAGTGCTGTTATCGGGTGCACAAAATCGACAGTGCCAACGTGAAACACATAACCTAGCATCAGCATGCATAACCCCAACTTCACCAAGATTAACTTAAAACTAGGAAAGAATAAATTACAGCTAAACCCAAATTTAGTAAAATGTAATACATAAAAACTGCAGACCTGTGCACTGCCCCCCGGGGTTTTATTGGGGGTGGGGCAACATTTTTGAAACGGAGGGGGGCAAGCAGGGGGGAAAGAAAAAAAAGAAGAAAAAAAGGGAAAAGGGAAAAAAGGGACAAAAAAAGCGAAAATAAGGTAAAAATAGGTCTAAAATGGCTTAAAATACATTGAAATAAGCTAAAAAATGCAAAAAATTTGCAATGATGGCGTCATCATAGGTTAAAAAATGGCGTCATAATTTTAGGATACTTTTTCATTTTTTGGCGGGGGAGGGGCAAATCCTCCAATAAAACGGGGGGGCATTTCTAGACCGTGCATAGGTCTGAAACTGATATGTGTAAACTTAGCTACAATTTAAGTTTTAGGAATTGGAGTAGAGTTAAAAGCATTAAACAATTACTAAATAACAAATATATTCAAAAGCTATGAAAATATTAGGCTATCATGATAATTTAGTATTTGCGCAAAATGTAATTGTTTTTTTTCGCAGTGGCAGATCTTACGTCTTGCATACTGAAGGTCCCTGGATCAAGTCCCGACTGAGACATGCTGTCTTGTGATAATATAAATATTGCTTGTTAATATTGTTATTATGCAGTATTTGGTTGCGTAGTTAGCGCTGAGTAATGTCAGCCTTGCGTATCCAGCTTTATGCTAAATAAATAAAACAAAGATGTTTTATTTGTCTATTTTACTTATAGGCCAAATCGATAGTTAGTACACGTGTACATTAGATACGTCGATACGTGTACGTGTACATTAGATAAATTTCTTTAAAAAAGGTGTTTTTTTGCAACATCTTTGAAAAAAGGTAACATCTTTTAAAAAAGGTGCTTTTTTGGCTACTACTTTTGAAAAAAAAAATTTTTTTTTTTCAAAAAAACTTCAAAAAAAAAACTTCCAAATGTGGGCGGGGAAGGGAGAAATTTACTACATCCCGGCCCCTAATCCCTAACTGAAGTTTGGCCTTTATACCGGGGAAAATATCCCCCCTAAGCTTGGGTAAGTCGGTAACCTGTGACCCCTGTCCAGCCCACTAACAACGACCCTTGGCCACCTATGCTGTCGGGTGACGCTGTTCTTTTGCAGAAACAGGGGAGAATGGTGTTAACGGGGAAGCTAATCGCAGGAGGTTTTGGTGTGGCAGCCCTGGGAGTGACGGCCGCCGCTGTTCCGTTCGTGAGCCCGGCCTTTAGAAAAATTTGCATACCGTACGTGCCGGCCACCGATTTGCAAATCGAAAACGTTCTCCAAGCCGCCTGCGTCTGCCCACCAGGGACTTTCGTGGATCTAGGCAGCGGTGACGGACGCGTTGTAAGTTGTATTTTTTATTTAGATTAATTAATTGACCCCTTATTAATTTTATAGAGTTTATTGTTTGGAGTGCCATGTGGATTAGGTGGTCCCGGTGATTTTATTTGCGCGTGCGTACGGCGCTGGCGCGGTACATGCCTGTGAATGTGCATTACGAATATCTAAGTCGTCAGAGCTGTGGGGAATTATTATACTACGAACACACTATCAGGTATTATTGGGACTGGGATATTACCATGAAATTCGGCCAACAATTGACTGCCCATCTAACGCCCGAGTGGCGAAAACAGTATATTTGCTATGAAGAGCTCAAAGAAATACTCTACGATTTTCTGGAGAAAGCTCCGCCACCAGAAACCGACGACGCTGTCAGACAGGTTAAGTGTCAACATTTTCCAGACTATTTAAAGCCTAATTTTAGTTTAGAAATTTCTACAAGTAAAAGATACAATAAAACTATCAATTTCTTTTGAGTTTTCCTAGTCACTAGACATAACATTTTAGATTTTAGAGCTTAAAAACACGATTATTTCTTAAGCGTTGTTGACTAACTGGTGATTTCGACGCCTAACCTGCCTTGCATTAGAGTTATACGGCAAAAAGTGACGAGCAGTTTTTCGCCATGTGCGAAGTGGAGCTGACTAAAATGAACTTGTTTTTCAGTCAGAAACTGGCGGAGGCCCAGGGAAAGTTTCACGAACTCACTCGAGACCTAGAGTCTTTTAAACGAATATCAGCTGTGCACCCCGGTTCTAATTATATTAAATCTCCACTTAAACTACTGCGGTGCGTGTACAAATTTTCAGTCTAGTCCTGGTAAAAATTCAAAACAAAATTTTAGGGAAACAGATACTATAGACTTTAAACCAATCCCTTAATAGGAGCGGGGGCTTGACTAGGACTCTACATCAACAAAAGTGTTGGTATGGGGTATTAGGCGGTCATATGGAATATCCATAGCCGGCCCGTTTCTGCTCTAAAAAATCGAGCCACTGACCATTAAAATTTGGAAAAAAATTTTAAAGTAGTGGGATATATAGTTAATAAATTGAAATACAGCACTCTTCAAACTTATTGGCTGCTGCTTACTTTAGAGAAAGAGAGAGTGTTTTTAAAGGATAGACAGCGAAATTTTTCAGCCTAAAAAATCCATCCTTTAAAATTAGTCCTTTTTTACCAATCTATGCATGAAAGCAGTTTAATGAAAAAGAATTTTACCCATACAGTTTTTTCTGGAATGCATTTTACCAACAGACCTGTGCACGGTCTGGAAATGCCCCCCCCCCGTTTTATTGGAGGATTAGCCCCCCCGTTTTATTGCCCCCCCCCCCCCAAAAAATGAAAAAGTACCCTAAAATTATGACGCCATTTTTGACCTATGTTGACGCCATTTTCGCAAATTTTTTGCAGTTTTTAGCCTATTTCAATGTATTTTAAGCCATTTTAGACCTATTTTTACTTTATTTTCGCTTTTTTTGTCCCTTTTTTCGCTTTTTCCGTCTTTTTTTCTCTTTTTTTTTCACCCCTGCTTGCCACCTCCGTTTTATTGCCCCCCCCCCGTTTCAAAAAAGTTGCCTCCGTGTCCTCCGTTTTCAAATTGCCCCCCAAAACCCCAGGGGGGCAGTGCACTTGCACAGGTCTGTACCAATATTGTGTTTTCTGGAATTCATTTACCCATATTGTTTTTTGATTGTGGAAAAATGGTTAAAAATGCTAAATTTAGTTTAAAAAGCCCTTTTTATGCATTTTTTAACTTTTTGTTGCTTACAACACTCATTTTTTAAAACTTTTTCTCTCATCTCCTCCCACTTCAGAGTAGAACTCTCCTTCTTAGAATTTAGCTGGAAAAAAAAGAGCCTGGAGGGCCCTCGCCTTTCTAGTATTATTTAATACGTGTGTTGTCAATTCTTATTTAAATTTTTGTAAACGCACGGATGATGTACAGCAAGCGCCGGGGTGGAGACGAAGGGCGAAAAGAAATTCAATTGGAAAAATCTAAGACTTCGCATCAACTGAAGCTGGCATTTAGTGAATTCTACCTGAACCTTATTCTGCTTCAAAACTATCAGCAACTCAACGCCACCGGATTTCGGAAGATTCTAAAAAAGCGCGACAAGATCTTCGGCGACAATCGGGGTCTGGAATGGAGGATGAACAAAGTGGAAAAGGCCCCTTTCTACCTGAACCGAGAGATAGAAACCCTAATCAACTCCACGGAAAAAGCCGTGATCACAGATTTGGAAGCGGGGGACCGCTCGGCGGGGATGAAGCGCCTTCGCGTTCCGCCAATCAGCGAGAAGCAGCACGCTTGGACGACGTTCCGTCTTGGCCTCTACTCCGGCTGCTTTCTGGTCCTCTTCTTCCTTATAATACTGACGGTGAGCCAGGAGTGGTACCAGGTTCTGCGAAAGGAGCCGGAACCACCCTGGGTCGGCGTCCGCCTTTTCCGCGGTTTTTTCATCCTCTTTCTCAACATCTGGCTCGTTGGCGTGAACATGTACGGCTGGCAGGGTGCCGGTGTAAACCACGTCCTCATCTTCGAGATCAACCCCCGCCAACACCTCACCTACCAGTCCCTCATGGAGATGGGCTCTTTCCTCTGCATGGTCTGGGCCTTCGCTGTTCTGGGCTATCTGTACGCCCCTTACTTCGAGGCACCGCCCCTCCTCTTCCCATTACTACTCATTGGAATCTGCACACTTTGGCTTTTCAATCCGATCAAGCAGCCTGGCTGCATGCACCGCAGCAGTCGATACTGGTAGATCCCGTCAATTAAACGCCTCAAACAGAAACCTCAATCATAATACGCTTCTCTCTTATCACATTGAAGTTGATTTTATTTGAAATTAAAATCTTATGATAAAACAAAATTGTATATAAATATAAATGTTAATTTTCCATAATTATTATGACTCAGAATAAACGTGCATGTGCAAATACTTAATAGTAAGTCTTTTGTGCAAACGAAACGTTTACATAGTCAATCAATAATCAATCCAGTGAAACAGGCAAAAATGACAATTGATTTAAAACCCTGAAATATTACACTTTTGTAAGCTCTCTATGGGATAAAAATGGGGGATTGTGGTTCACCCACATGTCTAGCCACGGAATTTTGACCCCCTCTCCTTAGAAAAAAATCCATGGGGACCCGTCCCCAGAATTTTTGAATTTTTTTATCTGGATCTTCCTCTAAAATTTAAAATCTGTCTAACACATGCATCCTCCCTATTTCTCTCAACAAAATTATATATACCATACCGGTAAGGTAACCCAGACCTGTGCACGGTTTGAAAATGCCCCCTCCGCTTTATTGGTTGGAGGATTTGCCCCCCCCCCGCGGAAAAATGAAAAAGTACCCAAAAATTATGATGCCATTTTTTACCTAGTATGACGCCATCATTGCGAAATTTTTGCAGTTTTTAGCCTATTTCAATGCATTTTAAGCTTTTTTAGTCCTATTTTTACCTTTTTTCGCTTTTTTGTCCCTTTTTTCCCTTTTCCTCTTTTTTTCTCCTTTTCTTTTCTTTTTTTTTCTTTCCCCTTGCTTGCCCCCTGTCTTATTGCCCCCCGTTTCAAAAAAGTTGCCCCCCGTGCACTGCACCCCCCGTTTCGGAATTGCCCACCCCCGTTTCAACCCGGGGGAGCAGTGCACAGGTCTGGTAACCTACTATTTTTATGATAAAATTTCCAATAAAAACGTGAACTGTTACGCAACTCTTTTTTAAACCAGATGTCGGACCCCCCAGGCTCCCCTCCTCGATTTTAAAATGCCATTTACAATTTACCCTGGGTAAAGACACCAACCCGTAAAAAAATTTCCGCCTTTATCTATGTATATCATAATTACGCTTTTGAAAGCTATAGAGTTTTATATCTATTCATCTGACTGCCAAAGGCGGCCGAAAATTTTATACATTAACATTTTGGTGTGACCCCCAGTAACCAATACGGTTAATACTATGTACCTTTTTTTATATCATAGCATTGCTATGATCAGGGACGTATTCAGAGTTTCATTTTGGGGAGGGCGGAGTCCCCCTTAATTTTTGAAAACGTTAAAAAAGCAGGGATAAACGTGGATAAAGCTGTATAATACACTGTTTTTGGCTTAATAACCTATTATCTAATGTTTTTAGCGGTAAAAACATGTTTTCTTAGTTAAAAATTATACATTAGCACACATTGGCAGAGCCTGGATTTCACAAAAAAGGAATTTCGGGGCATTTCCTTAGCTACACCCACATTGTAAACCAAAGCACATGAGCAGCATCTCGACTCCATGTTTTTTAGGGTACCTACCTACCTATATGAAAAAAAATCCGAGCCAATGCTATAGGCGGCTGGAAAAATTAGGAGGGGGGAGGTACATAAATCAACCAATATGATTGTTTGTTTTGATTTCTGTGTAGTACTTATAACTTATAAAATATATTGTACTAACTTTGAAATAACATTAGCATTAGGCAAGATAAATAGCGAGATATATGTATGTATACTATAGAAAGTGACCGCTGAGCAAAGCGAAGCGGAAAAAATTTTTGGTTTTTGGGGGTCAATTGGGGTACTAAAATTATTTTATAGTTTGGCGCCGAGCGATTAGCGAGGCGCTAGAAAATTTTGAATTTTTAGCCTCTGAAAACCCCCCAAATTTTACTATCTGGCGACCATTTCGGGGGGGGGGGCGGCCGCCCCCCGCCCACGGGGGGGGGGTGGGCAGCCTCTCGGATTTTGGGGGGGGGGGTATAGGGGGGGGGTCAAATTTTAGGGGGGTGTCCAGGGAAGACCCAAATTTGAGGGGGGGTGTACCCAATATTTCCGCGCTGCCTTAAAATGAGCTTAAAACGCGTAAAAAAACGTAAAACAAGCTTATAAATGCTTTAAAACTGGTAAAATAAAATAAAATCTATTGCAACTATAAACTTTATTTTTTATCTTTTAATAAAAATGTGCAGTGGAGCAGTCAGGATTTCATTTGGGGGCGTCGTGGGGAGGGAAGAAAAAGTGTTGTAAAGCGGCGCGAAGCGCTGCCGCCTGCGCGCGTAGCGGCGCCAGCCGACGCGAAGCGTCGGCCGGGGGGTGTGGGGGTGTCCCCAGCCGCCGGAGGCGAAAATTTTTAAATATATACTAAAAACGGCTTAAAAATCGTCTCCTGGTGATCGCGTGAACATACCTTTACTTTTGTTTTTTTACCTAATTTCTCTAAATTTTCTGTGATCTTAAAAATTCAGTCAGGGGGGTTCGGGGGGAACAATGCCCCCCGAGGAGAAAATTTATAATTTGAGGCGCTAAAATACACTAGGAATTTTAATTCTCAAATGATAGTAATTACAAAATGTCAGGTTTTTTATAGCTATACTAGACATTTATAACATGTGTTTAAAATGTTAAAAAAAGATAATAGTGTTTTATAGTAGTTTTATTAAACATGTATGCCTTAACTACTGAATGGGATAATCGATTTGAAATTGAAATACTACGATAAATTGCCAATTTAAACTGCCCGCGTCGCAGGGACAATTCCACTGCCCGCGTAGCGGGGGGGATTTAAAGGTAATAAACGGTAACAAACGGTAATAAACGGGAAAATAAGGTAATAAACACTCCGCGCGAAGCGCGGAAAAATTTTTTAGTCCTTTTATAACACTTAAAAATTTTTCTTTGGGAGGCGAATTTGGGGGGGGGGGGGGTCCCCGACTACCCCAAATTCAAGGGGGGGGGTGTCAGCAAAATCCGAAGTTTCGGGGGGGGTATAACCCCCCCCCCAACCCCCCCCCCCTGCCCACCTATGCTGGCGACCATTTCCGGGGGAGGGCGGCCGCCCCCCCCCCAGCCCAACCACTATCCTTATTTTTTACCATGTCCGACCGTTTCGGGGGGGGGGGGCGGCCGCTCCCTCGCCCCCACCCTGGTTACGTCCCTGGCTATGATTAAAATTAATAAATTACCTCACCTAGTTTATTTAAACGATTAATTTTAGTAGATACCTTTATACCTATCGTAATTGACAACGAATATTGACTGTTAAACTTGGATAGAATTCTCAAAAAAAGAGCCTGTTTGTTTTTTACATACTTGCATGCTTTTGAATGATGGTTACCGTTTTTTTTAAAAATTAAGTATTTTTGTAACTTCTGTTTTGTTGTTCCTGTTTAAATTTAAAATGTTTTATGTTAAGGGATTTAGAACGAGAACGAGAATTGTTGGTTTAGTTGTTTAGCAGAAATTTTATATCTATCATTCTGCTCTGTATAAATATATTAAGGATTGTTCAACCCGTCAAATTCTAGTATCAAAAATATTTTTACACGCCAACTTGTTTTTTTAAAATTTTTCACTTCCTTCAATTAATTCTCCATACTGTCATTTAAAAATAGATCTTTTTGTGACGACCCAAAGTAGAAGCGAAAATAACCAGGCACTGAAAAATTTAGACAGCCAAATTTATTGAAAAATTTGGCCCATACAGGAATTGAACCCGTAACCTCTAAGGTCGACTCTGGCGTGCTATCCATTACACCATAGGCCAGACAATGTAATGGGAAAGATAATTGTCATATATTAACGCTTGTACTTTGAGTTTTCACGGAAGGGACACATATGCGGTATGTGTCACATTTTTCTCTTTTTTTAAATTGCAAACTCTACCTATTCGCTGCTGGCAGTTAATTTAAGAATAAAAATAACATACAACATCCCTAAGTTCATATATTTCTGCAGAATTCTGTGTGGCAATTTTTTGGCGGCGTCTATCTCAGGTTCGCAACTCATGTGTACCACTGCCTCACGGCCCCATTCCACTACGTCAATTTTCCAGATTTCTGGCTGGCAGACCAGATGAACAGTTTAGTCACATTTTTTCTTGATCTGGGATATGTAGCTTGTTTTTACACTCTCCAGGTTTCCCTTTATTCATTCATTATGGGCGTCACTTGCCTCACGTAAAAAGTTTGTGCGCTTTGCGAAAAGTTAATATGTTATCATAAAAATTGTTTCCTAACATCAATAAAACTCACAATTGCTTCTAATTGTAGCTTTCAAAAAAAAAAATAAGACGAACACGAGGAGAGGGGATGCAAAATCACATGGCGTTAGCAATACGCTGACGCACTGACCCTGGGGCTATATACATAGGTGGGCATCCTTCAGGATTTGGTTATACTTATGTATGTATACCTTCCCTTTTGCCCACTTATAGTCATAATATGTAAGAAAAAAGGGTTTAATTGTGGGATCCACTTTTACGTTCCGTTCCACCTCCTAGTTTTAGAATTTTTGGCAGTTTTTTATTATTTGGCAAAATATTTCTCCAAAATTGTATGGTTAATTTCAAGTTTTTTTAATTAAAATTATTATACGACTTAACGACAGAAAACCATTAAGATTTTAAACTTACAAAAAAGTTATGACCATGATTTCTGGCTGTGGTTTGGGCTTAGGTCGATAGATAAGCAGAGCAGTAAAATAATTTTTCAAATAATGTTTAAAATCTCATTATTTTTTTATTAGGTTTCATCTTTAACAACAAAATTATTAAAAATACAAGAATATCTTCCAATACTGATTTTTTGACCCTTCTCCCCCCCCCCCAAAAAAAAAACAAGCCTATGAGTGGTTGAATCACGGAGCGCGAAGTAAATCACACCTTAAGTTCCGGTTGGGGTAGGGACTAGGGTGCGAGGGTGGAGAGGAGGGAGCATAGCCCGAGGTAGAGGGAATCCTCCTTTCCCTTCTCCTTCTTAATGTCCATTTTTGGTGTACGATCATAGGTGAGAAAAGGGGAGTTGTTTTGAATGATTTGTTTTTAGAAGGGGGGAAGGTGGGGTCCCCTCGCCCCGAGATTTGGAATTTCCCCCCCCCCATTTAAGTTTTTTTTCCCCTGCTCCCCCCCCCTGAGATTTTGATATCTGCCCCCCCCCCCTTTCGGGAAATTTTTCGGTTTTTTTTTTGACAGTAAATAAAAAAATATACTTCCAATTTGGTGGGGTGGGGGGTCAGGCCGGACCGCTCTCGAGCTTTGGGGGGGGGAGGGAGGGGAGCCTAGATTTTTTCTAGGGGAGGTCCAAAATTTTGACTCTAAGGAGGGGGGTGTACCCTTCTGTGGCCCCCCCCCCAAACACTTATGGGCTCGTTGCTGACTTCCCCAGGAAAGGAGTCCGTATACCCAGGGACGTAGCCAGAGTTTCATTTTGGGGGGGGGGGGATTTTAGTACAAAAAAAAATTTCGGGGGGGGGGGGGGGGGGGGGGGGCGGAGCCCCCCCTTAATTTTTGAAAACGTTAAAAAAGCAGGGATAAACGTAGATAAAGCTGTATAATACACTGTTTTTGGCCTAATAACCTATTATCTAATGTTTTTAGCGGTAAAAACATGTTTTCTTAGTTAAAAATTACATAAGCACACATTGGCAGAGCCTGGATTTCACAAAAAAAGGAATTTAGAGACGTTAGTTTCAGACCCCTTGGCTAAACCCACATTGTAAACCAAAGCACATGAGCAGCATCTCGGCTCCATGTTTTCTAGGGTACCTACTTATATGAAAAAAATCCAAGCCAATGCTATAGGCGGCAGGAAAATTTAGGAGGGGGGAGGTACATAAATCAACCAATATGATTGTTTGTTTTGCTTTCTGTGTAGTACTTATTACTTATAAAAATTATTGTACTAACTTTGAAATAACATTAGCATCAGGCAACATAAATAACGAGATATATATGTATGTATACTATAGAAAGTGACCGCTGAGCGAAGCAAAGCGGAACAAATTTTTGGTTTTTGGGGTCCGTTGGGGTACTAAAATTATTTTAAATTTTGGCGCCGAGCGATTAGCGAGGCGCTAGAAAATTTTGAATTTTTAGCCTCTGAAAACCCCCAAATTTTAGTATCTGGCGACTATTTCGGGGGGGGGGGGCCGCCCCCGCCCAACCACTATCCTTATTTTTCCTCCTGTCCGACCGTTTCAGGGGGGGGGGGGCCGCCCCCCCCCCCTGGCTACGTCCCTGCGTATACCATGCCAAATCTTTTTCTGGGTTGGTAGGAGGGACGACCCTGGCAGTTGCCTGCCCAGGATTTAATTTGGGGGGCCGTCTGGTAGGAGGTAAATACTAACCCTGAAGGGGGTCTGGGGCCGGCAGCCCCCCAGAAATGAGAGATCTGGGCTGGGGGCGGAGAGCCCCCCAGCGGGGTCAAGGAGCAAGTCAAAAGTTAAGGTTTTTTGCCCTATACATTTTAAATATTGTTTAGAACGTTATTTAAAGGTTAATGTTGTTTATAGTAGTTTTATATAACATGTAGTATACCTTAACTATGGAGCGGCATTGTCAATTTAAACTGCCCGCGAAGCGGGGAAATTTTGAGGTTTTTTACTAATTAATATACTTTTGGAAGGCATCAGAAAAGTTTCTGTATTAATATGAAAGAAAAAATTTTTCTCCCCAAAATTTAAAAAACGTAGGGGTCCCCCTTATGAAAAAATCTGGCTTCGCCGGATTTCAGGGGGGAGGTGGCCGGCCGCCCCCCCCCTTTGGCACGCCACTGGACTGGACCCTGGGTGAACTAGTTTAAAATCATGAATTAGGAAGGTCCGGTTTTGAATTAGGAAGGTCTCATGCAGTAAGCAAAGTCGTCCCTGCAATAAATAAATTTGCAATATCTAAGAGGCAGGTGACGCCCCGTGTACCAGGTTGACTACAGCAATAACAGCATGGAAATTCTACGGCACAGCAACCAGAGCGCCGCCCATCTCCAATTCGGGGTGAACGAGCTAGGACAGGACTTCTGCAGCTCTAACGCTTACGGGATCCGACCCCTAATAAGCATTTTGCCCGCCCTCATCCGCTTCCTTCAGTGCCTCCGCCGCTTTCGGGACACCCGCCACCGCCACCCTCATCTCACTAATGCAGGGAAGTATGCAAGCAGCTTCTTTGTAGTTGCATTTGGCGCCCTTTTCAACTACTACAACCGCCACCTTGCCTCAGAAACGGACAGGGAGAAGGGGGAGAAGAACCCGTTCTTCTATCTGTGGATCATGGCCTACTTAGTATCCTTTGTCTACACATACACTTGGGACATCACCATGGACTGGGGTCTACTTAGACAAGACGCCCCTTTGGAAAATCGATTCCTCCGCGAGTCCCTGGTCTACGACCACCGGGCCTACTACTACTTGGCCATCATGGAGGACTTCGTCCTGCGTCTCTCTTGGGTGGGTAACGTTTCCTTGGGCATTAAGGCCACCAAACACAAAGAGATCCTCATTTGCGTGACGGCACCTCTAGAGTGCGTCCGGCGTTTTGTCTGGAATTTTTTTCGGCTGGAGAATGAGCATCTAAACAACTGCGGTGAGTTCCGAGCCGTGAGGGACATTTCCGTCAAGCCCATCCGCAAAGGGGATCTGGACAAACTCCTTGCCAAGGTGGACCGGGATGACGGGGTCAAGCACCGCAACTCTGACCTCCGTACCCCGCCCAAGAAGAAAAAGGGTACCTCCGCTAAGGGGCGACGGAAGGAGTCGCGACTCAACCTCCCGCGCTGGGCGGTAGGATTTAATAAAAGTAAGTCAACGCCCGTCTTTTCCCAACAGACTACAACCCCAACTACACAACTTTTTCCAAATAGGCAGAAATCAACGGAACTGCAATCCTTGTACGTTCTAGAGGAGAATAACGCAGAGGAATGCTGAATGATGACTAACTAATACAGTGAACCCTGGTTGGTTCCATTAGGAGCTGTTTCATTGTTGTTTGTTTTGTTCTGTCTGTCCCATTAAAGACGTGAATGGATTTTTTGCAGTGAAGTTTTTAGGGACTGTTGTTTGTACGCCTTAATTAGGTTAATTAATTTTAGTTGTAGTGTAGAATCAACATAATTTATTATAACAACTTTTTGTTTATTTTTATAACGCAAGCTAAACTAATAGGGATTTCGGAATAAATAATTATTACAATCAAAATCTTTTTAATATTATAAGCTTTTCTTGACCAATACATAGTATTACACTCCAATCCTCCCCCCATCAAATTTTTTAAATGAGTTATAACAAAAATTAGCAGTAGACAAATCAAATTTTGCATTCAATATATTTTACAAATATTTTTGTTACGGGAGTTAAAAAAGTTTAACCAGCTGTTCTGTGGCAGAGGGGAGTCAAAAATGCAAATATTTTGGTTGAATTCTTTAATCAAAATCAGTCTAAAACAGCTAAATTTAGCAAAATTAGGTCAAAAATGCAAATATTTTGGTAGAATTCTTTAATCAAAATCAGTCTAAAACGGCTAAATTTAGCAAAAGTGGGTCAAAATGCGAATATTTTGGTAGAATTTTTTAATCAAAATCAGTCTAAAATGGCTAAATTTAGCAAAAGTGGGTCAAAAATACGATTATTTTGGTAGAATTCTTTAATCAAAATCAGTCTAAAACAGCTAAATTTAGCAGAAAAAAGGTCCAAAATGCGAATATTTTGGTAGGATTATTTAATCAAAATCAGTCTAAAACAGCTAAATTTAGCAAATGTAGGTCAAAAATGCAAATATTTTGGTAGAATTCTTTAATCAAAATCAGTCTAAAACAGCTAAATTTAGTAAAATTAGGTCAAAAATGCGAATAGTATTCTTTATTTTTTGTCTGGCAGGTTTATACAGTAATAATAGCATAGCATACATGTCAGCTTTCAAAACATCACAATCGCTTTCTTCACATTTTATAATGTGAATCAGGTTTAAAAACGTGGTTTTCGTTATAGAAATAAATAAATTTATTATTTATATAGTTGGGTAACGGATTTCTGTCGAGCCTTAGTCGCGGTCTTTGGCTGTTATTCGCTTTTATAGACAGAAAAGAGTTACTTTTAAAGGTTTCAAAATCTGAGAAGCCTTTATTTGGATTTTTGTTTTAGAAAAAAACGCCACCACCCAAATTTTTGACATTTATATATAAACTCAAAATACTAAAAAAAAACAAGGACCGCAATCGCAAATACGACCAACCTATCTACTCTTAAAATAAAAAAATTTGTAAACAATTTGCGTAAAATCTAAAGAACTGAATGTCTATCTATAACTATGCTTAGTGTGTACAGATTAGCAAAATGACAGCCAATGACCTAAATTAAATGTTTTCCAAATTAAATCAGTTTTCAGTTAACCTTTTTTAAACATCTATTATTAACCAAATAGCATGATAAATGTCTTTTTCAGTACCATGTGTGAAATTAGCCGGATTTATTTATTAGAAAAGCTCCGTTTCAAAAGAAATGTAGTCAGCGTAATTGATTTAAAATAAAAAAAATTTTAACAAACAAACGTTTTTTTGTGTTTTTAAAATATTGCTCCCTTTAATTAAATAATGAATCGCATGAATTGATTTGATTGTTTTGAATTAAAATTTTTTATCTCTATTAAATAAAAAAATTGCAAAAATATTACCTATTATTTTTGGTCGAATAAAACTATAAATAGTATGATTCAAATTTTATTGAAAGTTTTATATTTTTTAGATTTTTCGAAGAAGTTTATTACGGAATTAGTCCACTCATGGTTTGAGATCGACTTTATTGTGTTATGATATTATTTATATAAATTTTTGTTTATTAGTACCTTAATTTCTAGTCTAAATTTTTCAAATCGGTGCATAATTTTTTTGATATAACTGTTTTAATTTAACTGTTCTTTCTATTAACAATTTTTATAATAATAATAATAATATACATTTTGTTTGGCTTTATATTCTAGTCATCTTTGTTTTTATCATTCTAAATTGCTTCTTGCATAATTATAGTATTATTTATTTATTGTGAATCTCTGTCCCGGTTTTCTGTGTCAAAGGATTAAAATATTATATTGTGTTTATTTATAAAATTAGAAAATTATAAAATATTTCCGATCTTTTTAATCTTCGCGTTATCGTTTATATTTCAAGTTAGGTAAGTAATAAACTATCACATGAGCACAGTTTCTAATCATAGGGTAAGAAAGAGGGTGGGTGTGGTTACCTTCGGTATTCTTGAATTCGGCATTCTTCAAGTATAACCCACTTATTTACATGGATTAATTTAAGTATAGACAAACTAACAGTTTAAATCCCTTATTTTTCAAGTACAATTAATTTAACAAAAATGGTTTTTTGATAAATCTTAAGAAAATCACGTAAACTTAAAAATTTTGTCAAGATGAAACTCATCAGCAACCTGATTCGTGGAGTGTAGAGCTTAGTTTCCCCAAGCAGTCTAAGCAAAACCTTAAAATTAAACTAAAGTTTAGGTTTTAAGTTTTGCTGAGGTTTCTTAGGAAAACTAGGATCTACAGTCCACGATTAGGTTATTTATAAGTATTCTCACGATAATTTACATGAAAAAAAGGGATTTAAACTGTTAGTTTGTCTATGCTTAAAGTAGTCCATGTAATTGAGTGGGCTATACTTAAACAATGCCTTGAATTGTAGGAAACAATTCCTTTATCTTAGAGGGACCGACTCCTTCCCTAGTTTTCGAGAGGGGGTGGGTCATATTTTTCAACCATCATCGGCTTAATAAATGTTTTTATAGGATAATACTACATTTTATTGAATGAAATGCAATTTTCAAATATCTTTAACACAAAAGTACGAAATTGTGTTAAAAAATTACTTTTTTGAAAAAATTTTGTCTGGAGGGAGGGGCAACATTTTGAGGCAATACGGAAAGATACACGCTACCCTGCCCACCTTCGCCCTCCCCCCTGTTCTGATTTCCCAGTCCTCCCTCCCGTCTACTTTTTTCGCATGTATACTGCTATCATTCTCTTGTTTTGTGTTGTAAACATAATATTATTTTTTTGCCTTAAAGTCATGTGATGTTTTGTTATGTAGTTTGAATAAACTAAAGCCGGGACATACTTTGTCTAAAAGACAAAAATCAAATATTTTTCTTGTGAATCTACGAGCGATTTTTGATTTTTTTTGTGGTAGGAATTTAAAAAATTCAGACATAAATCAAAAAAGTTTTTAAATTACCCAAATTTGAATTTTTACGATTTTTGCTTTGGACACTTTGGCTTGAACAAAGTATGCACACAGTTTTAAAGAAGCCTGCTGGAATAAGAACCCAATAACTGACAAAGCCGTAAATTCTATTGTATAATTAAATTTTTTTCTTAACCTTGTGATTTATTTTGGCATAAATTAAAAAAGGTGAAATTTAACTTTAGAGGCGGAACATAATAATGGACATGTTAAGTTAAATTCAGTTTTTGTTGTAAAAGCGACAAACATAGCACACGTAATATTTTTTGTCTTCGGCATTAAATTTTTTTTGTTGATTTTTTGCTATTTTTTATATCAACTGCATTAGTAAGCAAGAGACAGTTTTACTCATGTCTTACTTAAGTTTGGTACCAACATAATATTGACGTACTTAACGTTTAGCCAGCCACTCTTTATATGTAAGTCGAAAAAGCTTTTTTGACACGTCTAATTCCGTTGAGGCATATTTCTCGTATGCTGCGTTAAAATATCGCGCCAGCTTATGGGAGCGTATATCTTAATACTTCCGTTTCTGCTGATTAAGTTTTTTAAAAAGCTATAATTTTGTTGTTTGGAAGGGGTATTGTATACAAAATTAAGATAATTTTAAAAGTGTAGCTGCAATTTTAAAATTTCTCTTGCAGTTTCTGGATGCGAAAAAATGCAAGTTATGCCCCTGGAAATTTATTTTTTTAGGTCTTATTAGCTTGTTAACTGGCACAGCTAAAAGAACGTCATTACGCTGCGCAAAACATTCGGCTAGAGTTTAAATTTTTGACACAAAGTCGTTGTTTATCTCTCATCAACAATTCGTTTTGCAAGGTTATTTTGATTTTCGGTTTGAATAACTAAAAAAACGGTGAATTACAAAGTTTTATTTCGTTCTTTTTTTAAACATGCAACAACAAAGAAACAAGTTATCGACTGACATCTTAAAAAAAATTTTTTAGCAGTTTGAAAAACCTTATAATATTTTCACTAAAAAGTTATTGTTTCGATAATTTCCGATAAATTCTTTATTTATTTTGTAACATTTAGTTTAGCTTACAATGTTTTTTACACAGTAAGCTCAAAATTTTTTAGAAGTTTCTTACCAAATTTTTACTTTTAAGCTGATAAAAAATTTAGGTGCACTTTGCACTTAATTACTTTCGACTTACTTATTATTATATATTCATCGCAATATTCATAGAATAATTAATCATATTATTATTTATTCAAGCATATTTTTAGTTTTTAAATATTTACGAAGCCTACATTTTGATACTTGTTTTCGAATTAAATTAAAATTAAGGAAAATATTTAAACCATCGATCTTTCGTTGCCCTTTAAAAACAAAATTTTTTAACAAATATATTAAATCAAGCTTTTAATTCAATTTTAAAAACTTTGACCAAACATATGCAGACCTGTGCACTGCCCCCCGGGGTTTTATTGGGGGTGCGATTCCGAAATAAGGGGAAGCAAGGAAGAAAGAAAAAAGGGAAAAGGGACAAAAAAACCAAAATAACGTAAAAAAGCTCTAAAATGGCTTACAATACATTGATAAGCTAAAAAGTGCAAAAAATTCGCGATGATGGCGTCATCATACGTCAAAAATGGCGTCATAATTTAAGGGTACTTTTTCAATAAAACGAGGGGCAAATCCTCCAATAAAGCGGGGGGGCATTTCCAGACCGTGCACAGGTCTGCATATGCATCACTTATTTTTAGTTTCACAAAATTTTTGCATTTTTATATAAAACTTTAAAAATGAACTGGTCTGGAGCGGAAATAAAAAAAAATATTGCTAGTTTAATTACTTTTGTTTTGTTGAAGAATAAAAATTTCACACTTTGTCTGTGAGTAGCCATAAATTATTAAGACGAATGATTTTTAAATTTTAGAATTGACCTCTAAATTAATAATAAAAACTGTTTACTTGTACTTTTTCCTCTTATTTCACTTATTTGTATCATTTATGTTTATTCTTAATATCTATAGTTTGTGCAAAAATAAGCTGGGATAGGAAATGATCATATCTTGCCAAAAGAAGGTACCAACCACTGATAAAAAAATTTGACTTTTAAATTACCCTTTAACCAAATTGACTTTTGGTTCGCAAAGAAACGCGTTTAAAATTTAAGTGGTCACTTTTTGGCTAATCTTCAAGAACGCATTATTAAATTCAAAATAATTATGATAAAGAGTAATAAACAGCCTAAAACAGGGATATTAAACCTTATCTCCCAATCCTTTTGGGTTGTCTTGAAAGTCATAATTTCTTGTAATGTGTGCTGAATACATGGCAGATAAAGGCATGTTAAAAAAAACTTTTATTTCAACGTTTCGAAATGATAAAACAAATCTTCGTCAGTGTTTTAACGTACTTAAGTTAAAAGTTTCTCCCGACCGTAAGCTTTGCAGCAATGATATCTCATTTAGCCCAATCCCTTTTGTGGTTGGTGAGCAAGGTAATTCCCTTCTTTAATGGAAAAAAAACCATATTAAAATTTTTTTAGCTTTAAAATGTCATATAATATTCGTGATCACGTCGTATATGTTTTGCTTCGTGGGTTTTTAAGTTCCAAATTCCATAGGGTCCCAAACACGTTGTCCAGTATTAAGATGTCCATGTAAGTTTCAAAATTTCAACCTCCTTACGACATTCCCTGGGGTAAAAGCTTTCCAACGATACCTTATTCACCTTAATCCGTTGGGTGGTTAGGGAGGAGTTAGGGAACACAGAGACTCACAGACATACACACAGACATTACGTCTATTTATAAATAGATATGAGCTAAGTAAGCTTTAAATCGCTTATTTCAGGGGCGAAGCTCGAGCTTTCTCCGCTTCATGTTGGGGCTCCGAGCATGATATTGGGGTGTAGGAAAATCACTAATTTAACACCAGTGTTTTTTCTTCTTAACAATTTTTTCAGATTTGTTTAGTTATAAAACTTAAAGCAAAACTTTTAAAACTGCAAACTATTCAATAAAAATTTCTTCTTTTTTCATACCATAAAGTATTCTAAGGAGAAAAAGATTGCCACGGTACCAAAAATCCCCCAAAGATAGTTTGGGGGTATTGCGGCATCTTGCAATGGTCTAATAATGGTTTGCAATTTGGCAATAATATTTTATTATACATATTTATACTATGCTTATAATTTACCTGTTATATAGTGTTGTTTATTAAGATATAAGTAAATGTGTAAAATGTTTATTTAACATTTTCAGGTAAATACTGTTGATGCTAACATGTTGCGTGTTTATTGCTTTCATAATTTGTTGGAGACATTTTTAACTCTCATAATAATAAAAAAAAAATTTAAAATTTCATATGAAAACGCACTCCGCCATAAAAATTTTCTTGATTTAAATAACCTTAAGTTTTAAACTTTAAGTTTTAAACCTTACTTTTTTTTAAACTTAAGTTTTAACCTTAAGTTTTAAACTTAAGTTTTAACCTTAAGTTTTAATCTTAAAAATTGACAACTAAAATTTCCACCTTGCTTTTTAATATTTTGTGAAGCTAAATTTTTTACGTACCCATAATTTTTTTAACTGCCGAAAACCCATTAAAATTTGATATTATAGTGCACCTCTTCGATATTTTTTAACACAAAAACTTACTTTTTTATTAATCAATATTATAATTCACTATAAATCTCACATTATGATTTTGTTTTTGGTCGCCAATTTGTAATGGCCGTATAAAAAATGTAGTTTTTTGTAATTCGTGACAAGGATAACATAAATAAAAAAGTAGAAATATGTTTAATTATACTGGTTCAACGGACGAAAGCTAAGTGAATGAACGCTTTGAAAGCTTTCATTATGACAATTTTCTAATTTATTAGGTTTCCCAGGCAATCGAATAAATTCTAGAAAAATCTGGGATTTTATGATTTTAACATTAACAAATTTACTGACGGGAGAATAAAATTCAATTTTATATTAAATTTTTTATTAATTCTATTGCAGGTTTTTTTTGTTAAAATTTGAAACAAGACGTTGAAATTAATTGTATAAGCACTGCTAAAAATAAAAAGTATTTTAAGGTTGTATTTGTATATAACAATTACTCAATTACATAAGAAGCAAAACTCGGAGCAAAGCAATTGAATATTTGGTTCGGTTTTTTTACGTTGAATAAATTTAGTAATTTCTCTTAAATCCCGTCAATACATTTGTGTTAAAAAAAGAGCTCTAACGTACCTAATTCTATAGCAGAGAAAGAATCTGACATATTGTTGAAATAATTTTCTTTGTAACGCCCACACGCGCCGCTGTTTGCTTTCCCTCGCGCACATTCGCATGTGCATTTTAAAGCCCTATTTCCTTAAGGTCTCTCCAGACAGTTTTTATTGCAGAGCGTTCAGTAGTAAACCAATTGCAATAAAGAGCAAAAATTACCCATTTTTATTTACACACAATTTACTTTTGAATTATTATACTTATAGAGTATTATAATATTTTAAGATATTCAAAGGACGAAAATTTGACTAATTGGCGGAAAGCAGGCAACAAATCCTGATTACAATAATGATATTTTTTGAATTTATGTTAAGTAAATTTTAAAAATTGTAAAAAAATAAAAAAAACAGTATTAAAATCAAAAAAAAAAAATTGTGGCCAAATATGTTTTATGTGGGAATCGATTTCGGGACCTTTCAAAAAATTTGGCGACGCGCTAACCGACTATGCCACAGCTACCGTGGGATGATGAGCTCTAAAAGCGATTTATAAACCACCCTTCTGAAAAAAATTGATAAAACGCACGACGCACGACAGAACTATTTATGCGTTAAAAAATACAAAAGATGTTATGGCCTTCTAAAAATTATAAATTTCATTAGAAATATACTATCTGGAGCTTAAATTTTACCAAATTAAATTAAATCGAAGTTTTAACGAAATTTTGAAAAAATTAACCCCCATTTTTTACGGAAAATTCTTTATTAAACCCTAAATACAACAATATTCAGTTGAAAAAGGGTAACTGTGTCTCTCTATTGGAAGTATTTTTTAAATAAATAGTGTATAGTAAATATTTTTAAGGGTTTTAAAAAAATTCATTGCAATTTGATTTTTAATATTAATTATTTCAATTACTTACAATAATATAATGAATGTTCACTTTATAATCATGATATTTCTGCCTTTTTAACACTCATATAAATTTTTTAGTGAAATATTACTGTATTTCACGAGATCTGGTATGTCAAAAATGGCGATTTTCCATACTTGTCTGTCCATAGAAAACTGTCTGGAGAGACCTTTAACACAGTTAAAATCCTGAAAGCCGTACCGTAAGCGCTAACACCTGCTCCTCCCCCTTTAACCTACTGTCACGAAGCGATACGCCGAGAGCATCGTGAAAAACAAAACTACAAACATATAGTGAAAACCAAAAATATTACTAACACAGATCGTAGACATGAAATTTCCAAATCCATAATTCGGCAATCCTGGGGATTCATTTGGAAACATATTTGATGGAATTCAGTACAAAAATATGTGTTGTTTGTTGTTTTTTTTGTTCTTTACACCTCTGTGATCTAAAAAATTGTATTTTGTCCTAATCTCAGTAGTAAAAATGAATATACCTATGTGTGCTTGCACCGGCATGTTGGTATATAGGCGGACCAGACTTGGCTAGTTCATTATTGTTCAAAGAAATGCGGTGGGATGTTGAACCAATTATAAGGTCTTATCGATATCAACCAATCAGAATCATTAAAAACCATAAATTAAGCCAAAATAAACTTTGCTGTAAATGCTTTTTACGGCATGATTTTCAATTTCATCCATACTTGCACGTAAACAAACTACACCACCAACTTGTGGTCTCTGCACTTTTGTGCGCTATGGCAAAAAAAGGATATTTATTAAGGTAATCGCATGCGACCCCTGGTATTACTAGTTAGAATCCAAAGTTATACTTTTCAGAAAAAAGTGAAATTCTGATTGTAAAACCGCAGGTAAAAAATATATTTTCATTTGCGTAAATTACAGTATTGATTTATATAACTTTTCGGAAATGAACCGAATTTAAAACATAACGTTTTGGTACCCTATCGTGGTATCTATCTAATAATAATTTATTAATATTCGACCATTAATGCATTATAAATTCGAAAATTTGCATATAATAACACGTTCATTCCAAACGAGCGGGGTTCTTGTTAATAACGCGATAACCGTTGGAAATTAATTTTTAATGTAATTTTTTTAATGTAACTTAATACATTGATTGGTATTTATTTAAAAAACAGAAAAAAATACACCAGGAAATAGTATACTGCATCTTTTAAGAAAATTACTCCAAAGAGACATCCGTTTTAAATGGCCAAAGCTCTATAGTATAATATTTTGCAGTAAAAAAGTATATACTGCTCCGACTATTTACCTTTCACAAAAATTACAACCGGTAGCGTATGTAAGAGCAAGTTCATACCGGAGTGGCAACTGAGAAGTGACGCGTTCCGCGCGCGTTTCGCACCACTTGTCAGATAACACTCTGGTGTGAACCAGCCTTGAGTGTACCAAGCAAGCAGTAAGCGTTAAGAAAGGGAACACTTATATAACTTTTATTATAAAACTATATTATACAAATAGACAGAACGCATTACTTCTGCAGTCAATAAAAATTATATTTGGGTGTTTTAAGGCTTTTTTCAAATATTTAAATTTTGTTTCAAAGATAATCCACTCTTAAACCTTGATTTCAAAATAAAAGTCTTTTTTTCAGTCTTGATACTTGCCATTATATTTAAAACAAATTTGTAATTCGTAATGTTGAACTTTGTTTCAATGAGCCATACTGATAAACCGACGCGGCCTAGCGGGACGTTTCATGTGCATTTTCATGACAATAACCGATGATTTTTGTTTTTTTTTTTTAAATAAACAAAATGACTTGTAATGCTTGAAACTAGATATAAAAATTAAATTCTGATGATAAATCAGTGATTACTTGTAAAATTAGTCAATCTTTATAGAAATTTTCAATTTTAATTAACTTAAACTTGCGTTTAACAAAACCTTAAAAGCTTGCACGTCCATTGTCTGTAGATGTGCATGACACGCCGGGCGAGAGCTCTCCGGTTTATGAATACGGCTCCATGTTAATCTTATCTAAAACTTTGATTTTAGAATAAAAGTTTTTTTTATTTTTGGTTTAGTAGGATTGCGATTATATTAAAAACAAATTCGTAATCAAAATTATGCTGACTTAAAAAATACCAAATAAATTTCTTAATACTCAACGGATTTTAATGAATTTTCACAGAAGAACCAAGATTTCGTTCCATTTCGACCAGTATTAAATAAACGGGACCAATGTTCCGAAAAACACTCGAATACGGTATTTTTTATTTCGCCTGCGCTGCTTTTATAATCGACGGTTTAATTAAAATTATAATTTAAATTTTAAATTTAAAACGGGTTCAATAAACTATTTCAGATCTTTTTAAACTTCTAAACAAAATATTGTAGGCTCTGCCCAGTTTCCCACGGGGAAACATATAAGGGGGAAAAAAATAGTTGTTATCAATAAATCCAAAATTCACCAGATGTGCAAGCCTTTTTCGAAACGGGGGGGGGGCAAGCAGGGGGGAAACAAAACAAAGAAAAAAAGGAAGGAAAAAAGGGACAAAAAAAGCGAAAATAAGGTAAAAATAGGTCTAAAATAGCTTAAATTGCATTGAAATAGGCTATAAACTGCAAAAATTTTGCAATGATGGCGTCATAATAGGTAAAAAATGGCGTCATAATTTTTGGGTACTTTTTCATTTTTCCGCGGGGGGAGCAAGTCCTCCAATAAAGCGGGGGGGAACATTTTCAAACCGTGCACAGGTCTGATTCACTGTCTTAATTTATTTAGGATATGCTCAATAGCATTATTTTTTTGCGATATAAAAACATTATTTTCAAAAAATAGCTCGAAAACAATTTATATTCCTAACTAAATAAAAAAAACAAAAGAATGGACCGAACCTTTTGGTTTTAGAAAATTCGTAACTTATTCTTTAATAATCCAAAATTTTTTTTTAAAATTTTTTGTGTTTTTCGTTTTTCACAAAACCCTTTTCGTTTGTTAATATTCATTATTGAAAAAAGCATATCTAATGTTGTTGTACTTTTTTTGAAAGTTATTTTGCCCAAGCAAAACAATATACATAGCCATTTTTAAACATGAACGGTATTTACTTTTAAATGTATTTATGTTTTGAGGTTATTTCGCTGGCTCGAGCTGGTCTGGTGGCTTCAGGGATCGAGCTCAATCCGCTGCTGGTGATTTACTCCAACTATCGAGCTCGCCGTTCAGGAACCGCGCCCACAGCGAAATTTATCCGAAAAGACATCTGGAAAGTAAGCTAAACCCTATGCTTTTACTTTTTTAAAATTTTAATAAAGGTTTAATAGACAGCCCCTCACTCAGTTATATATTACTTATGAAGTATGGTATTAGGCGCACACAAAAAATAACTTGATTTAACTTCAGTTCGAAGTAGGTTTTTAAAGCGATCTATAAAAAAGATGTTTTTAAAATAGCTATGCTATTAGAAAAAATACGGTGAAATTATGACTTTAAAACAACGAAATAAAGGTTGTAAAATAATTTCAGTAACAAATTGAATAAATAAACATAACCAATGACTGGTTAAGTAAAACTGCTTCTTAAAACAAGAAAATTTTATCAACATATTTTAAACGTTTCGCTTGGTAAGCTTTTTGTGGAGCCTACTAAATTACAATAAATTAAAGGGTTATGACCTTTCTCGACAAAACCAAAAACTGCTTTTATTTTGTTGCTAGTGTCAAAGAATGATTTAATTGTATCTTAGCTTTTTATATGTCAAACTAGCTTGGCTATAAGTCTTATTCATATCAACCTGATAAAGCCGACAATTACTTTTTCTTACGATATTAAAATTGTTTTAGGCGGATTTGTCCCCGTATAGAAACGTAGTGATTTTTGGAGCTGAAAGCATGGTAAGCAATAAAAATCTATTAACGTACTCAGCATTACAACATTTTGGTACGAGTGCAAAGTCAAAATTCGTTATGAAATAAATAAAAAATAAAGATTAACATTGAAAACAACATTATATATTTTTGTAAATTTTGACTATTTTAAAGTTATATTTTTCGCCTTGTATATGTAAATTTGTTGGGTTAATAAAAAAAAAACTTTTTGAAAAATGCTTTAATTTATAGCAAAATTTTTTTAAATAGCTGTTTTATTATTTTTTAGTATTTAAAAATACGGCAATTTAATGTATTTTGTTTTGCGGCGGCACTGCTGGCCCAAATTTTGCTATGTTCAGTACATAGGTTTATAGAAACAAAAAAAAAACTATTTTAAATTAAACTAACTATATGATTATCCATCTTATTGTCGCTTGCTCAAGTGATATTTTGGCAAATAGTGTTTAAAAAATGCTCATGTACACAAGTGATTTTCCCCGGAGCTCCTAGCTTCCGCATTTTGGAGCTTGGTGGCAATCCTCGGAACTCCGGAGCTGCGCATTTTTTGCACTATTTTTGTGAATAATTCAAGTGTCATAAATAAATTTATCAAAATTTTTTTGTTAACTAATTTTTTTTAAAAACTTATTAAAAACAATAAAAATAGGTAACCCAAAATATGCGCATCGAATAATTTAGAACATATTTCAGATTTGAATAAGCTTAAAAATCGCTCATTTAAGGTAAAGCTCCGAACCTACTTCCACTCTTATATGTCCAAAGCTTCGTAGTTCTCTCCGGAACATGATATTGGGGTTCCGTAAATTATTGTCTTTTACACTACGTCAAAGTTCGTGTTTTTTTTTTTAAATTTCGCTTCGAAAAATGTTTTTGGGTGCGGTTTTATAAACGTACTTTTTAATCGAAGTGCCACGTTATTTTCTTGTATTACTCCGGAAGACATACGCAAGTTCACGCCTCATTGAATTTAAGACCATTAACGGCCTTAATTAAATAGGCTTTAAATTTAGGGCCATTAGGGGACATAATTAGGGCGTGCCCTAGTTAGGGCAGTGAATGTGTCTGAGCAATAAATATAAAGTTATATGTTTTTCCGTTATTGAAATTTATTTCAAAAATATTATTTTGTTTAAATTTTATTTAGTATTTTATTCCAACCTTTGTCTTTTCCGAATTTAGTTTACTTTGCTAAAAAGTGTGATCTTGCACGAAATTAAAAATCGCATAAACTTTTATTTAATTTTAGATGGAACATTTGTCTAAAAAACTTATAGACGAAGCTACAATCTTAAACGTTATCACTTGTAGATTTCCTTTGCCTGAAAGTAATTTTTGGACTTTAAACAGAACGTTTGGTTTTGGAATTGATACAGTGTGGCTTTATAACCGACAAACAACATATTAAATTTATTAAAAATGTATTTTGCTTTATTTTGTATATGCCAAGATTCTTTGAGTGTACGGGATACTTGAATCTACAAATAGGAAATTTAAAGCGGTAACAAATTTTACGTGATTTTTGAGCCTCAAATATCAAAATAACTTAAGCTTTTGTTTGGGCAATTTCGGGTTCGCTAAATACAGCTCTAAAATCCTACTTACGGCTTTAAGGTTTCCTTGGCTCATAGTTCTTCATATCTCGGTTGGTATTCATACCTTTGTTTACAAATTGTTTAAAATTGTGTCAATAGTTATTTATGTATAAACATTTATAACATTACCCTAAGAATATAATTTCTAAACAACAAACATTATTATACTATCAACACATAATAAAACGTTTACTATAAAAAGTTTGTAAAAGTTTCACACGTCAAATCATTTTTTCTGTTATTCATTCTTCCTGTTTACTTTCATCTGCATACAATCTAAAAAAATGTGATTCATTTACACCCTAAATCATCTATAATTGTGCAAGAGAAATGTCTTCAAATTTGGCACACAAAACAAGAAATTAAAGACTGTTGGAAAGCATTATACCACGGGTTTAAAATCCTTAGATCGTTCTAAAAACTGCGCCACTTCAAAAAATTGTGTAATCTTCTTTTTTAATACTGGGTTTCAAATCTTTAAAAGGACAAAAGTAAAGCCTGGTGTAAACCGGAGTGACAAGTGACAATGCGTTCACACCGCAGCGACAACTGACAAGGTAACCGTGTGAACGCGTTATCACTTGTCACGTTCTATGTGAATGAACCTAAAAAGCTCGCGTTATCGAGGTTCAAATAATTAGGTACACATTTTTCAAACCCATCGATGAAAATTATTTTTTAAATCCCCAGAAAATTTTTGTTGACGGACAACAGTATAAAAAATTTTCCATTTATTTTTTGTTCTCAAATACATTAATAAATTATGTAATATTAGAATATTTTTAATGTAGTTTTATTTTTGTTTTAGTGAGAAAAAACATTGGTATTTTTAGATTTATTTTTGTATTTTCTTATTTCTGTACGTAAAAAAGCAAAGGCCTAATAAAATTGCAAAACATTATATTCTAAAACCGTCACTGTGTTCTCAGCTAAAATACAAATAAAAAAGAGGAATTCAAAATGGTAGATATAAGTAGTGCTAATTTTCTATGATTTATTTTAGTTTATTATTTATTTATTTATTTATTTATTAAAATTCGCATAATGCAAGAATACCTGAGGCATAATTTAAAATGCAATGGGTAGGTATCCTACATGTTAGTTACTACATGACCCCCATTTTTATTCCTTAAGCAAAAAATCAGCCACGTTTAGTTTTCCTTTGGAAGCTTTCCAAATGATACATTGTTTAGCTTATAAAATTAAGTTTAACTGACTTTCGTTATAATGTTTTAGGAATTAAGAAGATCAATTAAATTTAATTATCAAGTTAAAAAAACCAATCAAGCATACGTAACTGAACGGTAATACCAT
>JASAMX010018126.1:0-30363 GCA_030248175.1 Microlaimidae sp. YZB2_3 | reverse complement strand
TTTTTTTCAGATCCGGTAAATGCCGGATTTTTTTCCATGTCAATGTCAATTATTATAATTTTTTTGCTTTTTTGTTAGACTTATAAACTAAAAAAATATACATTGCTTTAATACTATTTGTGCAGCAGAACCTTGCTGATGAGTCGCACTTCCCTTTACCAAGAAGTCCCTAGTCTATACATCAATACATGGTCAATCAATAAAATAGACTACACATCAAATAAAATTGATTTTTTTCTATTTTTATATGTTAGATTTTTTAAGTAAAGAATTATATGTTAGTTTAAAGTGCAAGCAAGCTCCACACAAAATTTTACATTTATTTAGTTATATTGAAATATGTTAGATGGTAGTGTTGTTAGTATTTGGAGACATTTTACTGTTAAAGCTTCAGATGAAACATATGCTGTTTGTATACTTTGGTTACCAGTCAACGTTAGAGATTAATAAAAGAGGTTCAACAAATAAAGACTTTAGTGCAACTCCAATCTGGAATCATTTGGAAAGAGCCCATTCTCCTGCTTATAAGAATTTAAAAGCAGAAATCAAGCAAAAAAAAGTGGGAAAACAAATTGTAATGTACAATTTGACTGGGAAAGAAGAAGCAGCTGTTCCACTGAAACAAGCAAAGTTGGAAGTGTACCACCAACGCCAGTATACTGATACTCCACCAGTTTAAATCTTATAAAGCAAGAATCGATCCGACAGTCATCAACAGATGTCCAGACTGTGGTGCACATCCCCATGATGTGCATCACCTTTTCAGATGCCCAAACCATCCAACGCATCTCACAATCCAGGACCTTTGGACAAATCCAGTGGAAGTGGCAGACTTCTTGCAGCTGTCTTGACATGGCAATCAACCAACTAACCAGTTTAAATCAAATTCGAAAAGAAGGTTGCCACTTGGATTGCTGATAGAATGCTGCCTTACACAGTTGTTGATTCTACTACTTTCAAATATGTGCTGATGAGTCGCACCTCCCCCAAACAAGATTAAGTGACAAAATAGACTAAGATGAGAACTGGATAAGGGTTTATGTGAAGGCCCATCAGTATTGTAACAAAATATTTTATGTTATGTTAATTAATTTAAGTATTTGGTGGTCTATTTTATGTTAAAATAACACTATTATTAATTAATTAGGGCTATTTTACACAAAAATGAATTACAAATATAATTAAACTACGAGTCACCAGATCCAATCCGGTAAAATATCCGATCCGGCCAGATCAACTTTTGATCCGATCGGGCTGGATCTGAAAGTTTTGAAATAATGGCAGCATTTTGATTAGGTGAAAACAAGCTTGGTTATACCCAAATTTTTCCAAGTTATAAATTTCGTCTTATTTTAAATAATAATAAATGACAAAACTAATTTTCCGAAAAAAATAAAAAACTGGGGAACAATATCGTTTGTTTTTTCGTATGTGTTATAATCATTGGTTAATTTAGTTTTTTTCATCGTTTCTAAAGTTTTTCGAAAAGTCTTATAAGTTTATTAAGTTTATTATTAGATAAAATTGAAGTAGTTTAAAATTAAGCTGGTAGCTAGAATTTTGTATGCCAAAGTGACACCACTGACGCCTACAATTGTACTGGCGCTAAAAAATTGGGTCAGACGCGTGCCTGGCGCTGAGATTTTTTCACCAAACGGCTTATATTTTAAAAATTTTCGAGTCAACACAACTATTCTATAACGTGCGAATAAAACTACTAAAATAACAAGTGATAAAAAAGAACACGTTTCGCCCCTAAATTCGGACGCATTTTTTCATCCACAATAATCTGAGGCGAAAGTCGGGGCTCATCAGCGAATGCAGTAGTCTCAGATTAAAGGGTAAATAACTTTAATATTAACAGTATAAACTTAAAAACTATATTTAAAATTATATAAAATAAGCAAAATTAAAAAATATTTTTACCTGCTTTTCCGAATCCTCGTTGGATCCACCAGTTCTTTTTACACCTCGTACAATCAGGCTTTGCATTGTCCCCTCGCTATAATCAATAAAACTAAGCAACGGGAAAAAAACGATAAACCCTTAAAACCAATGGAGGAAGAAATTCGAAGTGATCTCGTCGAAAACAATTTACAATTCACTCTGGACGAAGATTTATTGGAGGGAAAAGACGGAAAAGCAGGAAAAAACGATGAATTTGGCGAAAATGACGATCCGGAACATCACATCGTCACTGCAAAGCGAAGCAGTTATGACAAAAGAAAGTGTCAACAGTCGCAAATACCCACTGGAACACAAAAGCTTGTCGCTGCCATGCCAATCATAGGTGGGGCAATCTCCCGGATTTTTTTTTTTGGGATATACCCCACCCCCGAAACTTGGGGGGGGGTGTCCCAAAATTTTTTTTGGGGGTATACCTAAAATAAACCATTTTTACCGTTTTTAGTACCTGGACCTCAAATTTTAGGGGGATATCGGCGTTATAATCAGAATTTTTTTGGGGGAGGGGGCATAGATGGGCAAGTTAGTCCGGAGTGGGGGTTAAACCCCAAATTAAGGGGAGGTTAAAATCCGAGAAACGTAAAATACTCATATAGTTTTTTTTTCTGGAGTGCATTTTATTTATATCGTTTTTTGATTTTAAAGAAAAAATAGGTAAAAACGCTAATTTTAGGTCAAAAAGCCCTTTTTATTGCATTTTTAAGCTTTTTATTGGTTAAAGCATTCATTTTGAACTCAAAACCTAAGTTTGGAGGCAGTTGGAAGTCATTTTAAAGACATTTTTTTCTTCATTTTTGCAAAATTGGGGTTTAAGCTTTTCTCTCCCCCCCTTCTGAGTGGGGGGGTTCAACCCCCCTTCTCAGAAATGGATGGAGGTTAACTAACCCTCCAAGCCCCATCCCCTCCCCCGTGCCTGTATGGGGAGTATAACCCCTCAACCTTCCCCCCTGGCCACCTATGCTGCCAATAGTATAACTGCTTGAATAAAGGCGTTTAAAAACACTTGCAGTTCCACCATAATTCATAAACCAAAAAAAAACAACAACAAACAAACGGTTTGTCTGTCAGTGTCACCTCAAACTTGTGTACCTATCGCTCTCTTTTTGTTTGCTGAACATGTATAATATTCATAAACAAAAAAAACAACAAACAAACGGTTTGTCTGTCAGTGTCACCTCAAACTTGAGTACCTATCGCTCCCTGTTTGTTGCTAAACATGTATCTCAACCTAAAATTGACGAGAGCAACGGTAAATAAAAGCAATATGCTACCTAAAACAAATATTTTTTTAATTTTTGATTTTTTACTGAGATTATATCCGAAAATTTTGAGGATAGTGTCGTCGAAATACCTAACCTTTCTGATGCGCGTTTGTGTACTTTTTTGTTGTTGTTGGCTCATTGCTTGACCTAATCTACTTTGGGCAGATTATACGCAAAAAGCAGGCAATCATACAAGCTGGAAGAAAACCAAAACAATCGCTGCCGCTCTGAGCTCCGTAAACATTGCTTTTGAGAAAGATTTGCATTGCTTTTGACAAAGGCATTTTTTCATACTGAGGGTCCTGTCCTAAAAATTTTAGTGTAGGTTGGTTATTAAGCTAACCTACGCGAGTTGTTGACACACCCCCGTCAGAAGACACTCTGGACATGGACACCAAAGACGCTGGCGGGGACGTGGAATCAGAGGAGGGCAAGCGGGTGAAACGGCAGTGCAAGCGGGAGCACAAGGACAGCGGCTTCTCCCCCGCCTCCCAGCTATCACCGACGGACTTGCCGGGTTTTTTACGGGCGGACAGCTCCAACGGTTTGTTTCTTTATATATATTCTTATTTATTTTGTCAAAGGACAGGAATATACAGAAACCAGTATACACTGCACTAAATTTGTATGCACATCTAAAACAAGAAAACTAAATAGAAATAATTTCTGCACTAAAGTCTAAATTTACTAAACTAGTACTTGGATCAAAATCGGCTCCTCTCAAAATTCAGGAGGCTTTTTTCCTACTTGTGCTTTTATGATTAGCCTTTTTTGCTTGTTTTTTTTTTTTAAATGAAAATAAATATTGTTTGTGTTTTCTAACAATCAAACCATGTTTGTGTTGTCTTGTCCTGAGTGTGTTTCCCGCATTTTAACCACCATAAGTTGAAAATAATCCTCTCATGGCCGTAGCCAAAGGGAGGGAACAGGGGGAACGTTCCTGTGGCAGTTTCTCTGTAAATTTTTTCTACGCGGGATGCCTGCAGCCAGCATTATCTTCATTGATGATGTCGTCGTTAAACGGCTAGGAGAAAAGCGTGACTGAAGTCCCTGCATTACGATTGCTGACAAGTCTGTCGCAGTTCTGCCGCTCCTAATGAAGATCATGGATCCGAAGGATAGGATATGATTGGAACAATTTCCTAGCCGCCAAAGGAACAGCGAAGAAAAGACTTAACGGAAGCAAAAACCTCTGCCACAAGAGCGAACAAGGGGGAACGTTCCCCCTGTTTTTTTTTTAAACAAGCACTGGATGGATAGAATGCATTTTTTTCCAAACATGCACTGGAACTGGATCGACTGATTTTTTACAAACAAGCACTGGATAGAATGCATTTTTTTAGAAACAAGCGCTGGGGCCTATTTCATAAAGACGTTTGTAAATTTTAATTTCATAAATCTACGCCTATTTTTTTGTAAATTATGTAATTTACAAAAACGGCAAATATTAATCGGTCAGCGGAGATAAAATGACGTGGCAGCGACCAATCAGCGCAGAGCAGTGTGCGGAGATGCTCCCCTTGAATTACAAGTCGAAAAACCTCTTTTATCGTGTATTTTACAAAAAATAGGCGGAGATTTGTAAAATAAGAATTTACAAACGTTTTTATCAAATAGGCCCCTGAATAGAACGCATTTTTGGACGAATGACCTGCAGTTCTCCCCGTGTCGTAAAATCCTCGCAACAACCATGCCCCTCCCCTACGCACCTCTATCTAATTACCTAGCTTCAATCGCCGTCACTCGTGAGAACCCTCCCATTCCCATATTTGATCAGACCTGTGGACGGTCTGGAAATTCTCTCCCCCTCCACGCTTTATTGGAGGATTTGCCCCCCTCGTTTTATCGCCCCCCCCCCCTCCGCCAAAAAATGAAAAAAGTACCCTAAAATTATGACGCCATTTTTGACCTATGATGACGCCATCATCGGAAATTTTTTGCAGTGTTTAGCCTATTTCAATGTATTTTAAGCCATTTTAGACCTATTTTTACCTTATTTTCGCTTTTTTAGTCCCTTTTTTTCTTCTTTTTTTCTCCTTTGCTTGCCCCCCGTTTTATTGCTTCCCCTCGTTTCAAAAAAATTGCCACCCGTGTCCCCACGTTTTGGAATTGCCCCCCCCCCCCGATAAAACCCTGGGAAGGGGGCAATGCACAGGCCAGTTTGATTGTTAATATAATTTCAAATTTTTTTAGGTTGTTGTTTGCAGACCTGTGCACGGTTTGAAAATGCCCCCCGCTTTATTGGAGGATTTGCCTCCCCCCGTTTTATTGCCCCCTCCCCCGCGGAAAAATGAAAAAGTACCAAAAAATTATGACGCCATTTTTTTTACCTATTATGACAAAATGCGATTTTTTTGCAAAATTCATTGTGAAATTTTTGCAGTTTTTAGCCTATTTCATTGCAATTTAAGCTATTTTAGATCTATTTTTACCTTATTTTCGCTTTTTTGTCCCTTTTTTCTCTTTTTCTTTTTTTTCTTTCTTTATTTCTTCTTTTTTCTCTTTTTTTCTTTCCCCCCTGCTTGCCCCCCCCGTTTCATTGCCCCCGTTTCAAAAAAGTTGCCCCCCCATTTCCCCCCCGTTTTGGAATTGCCCCCCCCCATTATAACCTCGGGGGGGGGGGGGCCGTGCACAGGTCTGTGTTTGCGCTTAAACTTGCTGATTTCGGATGGAGGCAAGGGCGTACCCAGGGGGGGGGGGTTGTAGGGGTGGCAGGCAACCCTCCCCTTTTGGGTTGGCGGAGGTAAAAATTTGGGGGTCCGAAGAGAAATTTTAAAAAATTTCCTCGCGCTTCGCTCCGCTCAGCGCTCGACATTTATATACCTTTTTACAACATTTAGGTGATGTTTTTAATGAATTTCAAAGACAATTTTAAAAAATTTTTTCGTGCTATCGCACGATTTTTAATATTATATCTTTTTAAACCGGAAAATTTTTCAAGTTTAACTTAAAAAGCAAACTCAAATAACAACAAAAAGAATCACCTAGCGCGAAGCGCAAAAAATTTTACTCTTTTTTAATGTCTTTTTTACGGTATTTTGAAAATTTGGAGTACAACCCCCCTTTCGAAAAATTTGTATGGAGTACACCCCCCTTCCGAAATCCTGGCTACGCCACTGGGTGGAGGGGAATTGTAAACGAAAAATTGGCTGTCCATTGGCTGTCCGAAGTGATTAAAAATTTTAATAGGGTATTACTTTTGTTTTCTTGCAGGCAGTAGCGCGGTGTGTAGCTCCCGCCAAAACAGCAGCGGGGTCTCTCTGTCATCCGAGATAACGGAAGAGAGTCCGCTGGCGTCGTCTCCGCAAAACTCGGCCCGGCCCGGTACCGACCGCCCCCGCAATATCCGGAAGACGGACGGGGAACCGTCGGACTCTGCACCGGGCAGCCTGCTAGAACCCTCCCCGCCGCCGCCGCTGAATCGGGAACCAAGCCCGGCGAAGTCGGACGCCAGCGAGAGCGGAGGAAGGTGGGATATTTTTACATAAAACTATTCTGCAATTCTTGTTCTTAAGATATTTAGAATGAGGTTTATTATACTTTGAGTGAAAAGTGGGAAAGTCGCAGAAGAATTTAGTTGCCTGAGTACTGAGAGGAGCGGCCCCCCTTAATTTTTGAAAACGTTAAAAAAGCAGGGATAAACGTAGATAAAGCTGTATAATCCACTGTTTTTGGCCTAATAACGTATTATCTAATGTTTTTAGCGGTAAAATATGTTTTCTTAGTTAAACATTAAATTAGCACACATTGGCAGAGCCTGGATTTCACAAAAAAAGGAATTTAGAGACCTTTCAGACCCCTTGACTACACCCAAATTGTAAACCAAAGCACATAAGTAGCATTTCGACTCTATAACATTTTTTAGGGTACCTATATGAAAAAAATCCGAGCCAATGCTAAAGGCGGCTGGAAAATTTGGGAGGGGAAGATACATAAATCAACCAGTATAATTGTTTGTTTTGCTTTCTGTGTAGTACTTATTACTTATAAAAAATAATGTACTAACTTTGAAATAACATTAGTATTAGGCAAGATAAATAGCAAAATATATGTATGTATACTATAGAAAGTGACCGCTAAGCGAAGCGAAGCGGAAAAAATTTTTGGTTTTTGGGGTTCAATTGTGGTACTAAAATTATTTCATTGTGTGGCGCCGAGCGATTAGCGAGGCGCTAGAAAATTTTAAATTTTTAGCCTCTGAAAACCCCAAATTTTACTATCTGGCGACCATTTCGGGGGAAGGGGTGGCCGCCCCCTCCCCGCCCAACCACTATCCTTATTATTGCCCCTGTCCGACCGTTTCGGGGGGGGGGGCGGCCGCCCCCCCCCCCTTGTTACGTCTCTGACATAGGTTATAGTCAGAGTTTAAGGACGGGGCATGAAGTTATTTAAGCACTTAGGGAAAATTAAAATGTAAAAAAGGGTAAATTTCGCGCAAGACTGACTAAAAATTGTAAATGAAGTGGAAGTAAAGCAGGTCTAATAAGGCCAGACGTAACAATGAGCGTACTTTTTAAAATGATAATTAGTTTGTATGGTTTAACAAAATGAGTGTACTGAAAACATTTGTAAGTGAGCAAGTCTCACCAACAAAAAGTTTGATATTTTATGGTTTATTAGTTTATAATACGGAATTTTAGCTGTAATGATATAAAGTTTACAAATTTTTTTAGCAAAATCTGCGCGCTTACTAAATTTTCCGATGCATATTTTTTAGGACTTCTACAATAATTTCATATTGGTATTTTATACGTTTTAGAAAGGAGCCCTTGTTCGAGAAGTTCAAGCGGAAAACCAGACTAGGGGTTTTGAAGCGCCGGAGCAATCGTTCCGTGTCCAGCGACGGGGAGGAGACCAGCGGGAGCGAGGGGGGTCGTTCTTCTCCCGCTGGGGGCAGCCGGAGCTCCCCCCGGGGGGAAAATCGCTCCTCCCCCCGCCGCTCCACCTCCCGGAACGCCCCGCGAACCTCGGACTCGGACGACAGCGGTGGGAGCGGATTAAGACGGAGGCGAAAAAGAATGGCGGAGCGGGAAAAGAACGCAAGAAAAAAGGTGAATTTGCTTTCGTGTTAAATGGTAAGGTTGATGTGATTGGGGGTAAGGTGGGATTTTGGAATATAAATAAGGAATATCAAAGATACTGCTCCACCAATAAAAATAATTGGAGCGTCATAATCACTGATAATGGTGTTTTTAGAGATATCCCGTTAAGTTCCCGTTAACTCCTTATTTTTGCGTAAAGAAATTTAGAGTTTATTATTCTAAATTTTTAATAAAGAATCCCGTTATAGTGCAATAGAAAATTGCTTTTAATATATAATAAGTTATCAAAAGGTACACAGTAAAGTTATGTTATTTAACTCCTTCTTATTCTTGCGTAAAGAAATTTGGGGTTTTATTCTAAATTTTTAAAGAAAAATTACGTTTTTGAGCATTGTTTTTATGAAATGATTTGGGGACTCTCATATTTTTTTAGGTTAGACTTAGGTTCTCAATTTTACCTCTATTCTCATCATTCAAACATTAAAAGAAATACTGGAAATTATAATATTTATTAACTCAAGTATTTGTGCATAAGTTTTAACAGTGTTTTAGTTGTGTAATATTTAATAAAATAATATCGACTATAGGAAGAAAAAGAATCGAGTCCTGAACGCGACTGGAACCCTCCGCCTCCTAATTATCGATTGTTTCCCTCATTGATCAAACGGGAGTATGGAATTAGTAGCCGTAAAGACCCTCTGCTTTTTAGGTTAATTTGATTAGTTTTTATGACATAATCATATTAGATTAAAAACCTTGAAGTGAAATTTTTAAAGGGCTGCAGTGCACACTGCGAATACGAAATTGAACAGGTGCATTGTGCATACATTGTTAGCAATTTGATGTTTTTTAGCAGATTCTAGGCGCCAGCTAGTGTTTAAATAGAAATGTTATGACCATCCAAAGCTATTGCTATACAATTTTTCACCGCTTGTTTATTATTGAATTTAGATTCGGAATTATGGGAAGTATTCATATGGTGGAACGACTGGAACTTATGTATAAAATGAATAATCACACGGGTTCGTAGTTTTAATTTATTCAATTTTTATCCATGTTTTTTTGCCTGCAGCCTGTTTAATTATTTGTTGTGCGCCCTAAAAACAAAGCGGTCATTACAATTTTAGAGAATTAAATACATCTATTTTATTTAAATTAAATAAAATTATGTATAATATTACTAAAATTAATATAATTAATAATAAATAAATAGTTTACTATTATGCAATTTAGGCTGCGTAAACTGCGTGCACTTCAACGAGAGTGGGACGAAAATAGCCAGCGGTTCAGATGATCAACATGTGAACATTTGGGACTGGACTACAGACACGAGTCTCATGAAATTCGACACCGGTCACTCCCTCAACATTTTCCAAGTACCTACATACTAACGCTGCGAAACGTTAACATAAAAAAACTTTCAAAATCTGGAGACAAATCATTTATATATTGGAGGTCCAGAGATATCTTTCTCGTAGTCCAGAAAAAAGACTATAGATTTAAGTCTAATATTGTGCGTCTAGTTACCGAAGTCTACTATGGATTATCCGCGTTTTTCCTTTCTATTTTTCAGGTCTCATGGCGCTCAAAAAACCCTCATTTTTACACTAAGCATTGTAAAATTACAAAGGTACTCACCTCTTGACAATAATCTTCCCGTATTTTAGTCATTCAGGAAAGGGTTAACTTTTTCAATCCCCTCTGCCTGCCTATGGCTATTCATATAACCATAAGTAAAGTAAAGTAAATTCCTACGTTGTCCAGTGTTCAAAAACAACAATCGGAATTACCCTTAATTAGTGATTTCATTGTTTTATAAGTTTGAAGGATCGAATACATCCTTCCAGATCAAAAGGGATAATTGCAAAAACGAAAAAAATAATGTTAATATAAAACTGGGCTTAATGATTTTGCCGTCCTTTAAAACTTTAGAACAAAATATCAACCGGATAAAATTAGATTTTTTTTCTGCGGTGGAAACTATCTTGAAAACATATTGCTACTGTTTAAAAGACCCCTAAAATTTCCGCCTAAATCCATTTAAATTACAAAAAATTCAAAATTAACGTTAATTTTTTTGAAAGTTCTCGCGCATGTGTGCTGATTATTTAAATGTTATTTTTTTGTAAGATTCTAATTCAAAATTTTTTTATTAAAGGCGAAGTTCATGCCACACAGCGGTGATAGGCACATCGTGACCTGCGCCAGAGATGGTCAGGTACGTTTAGCGGAATTGTCCGTCCGAGGGATGCGGACCCGGAAACTGGCCCAGCATAAGGCACCCGCACACAAGGTAGGGTTTTTCTTGATAAAGCATTTGAGGGTCTTTGATACTATGCTCGGAAATAATGTAGAATTTTGAAAAATTAAAACTGAAAAACTGTTTTATTTTGTAAATGCATAAATGGCGGAGATTAAAAACTTGTTACCGTACTACGAAAGAGTGCTGGGGTTCGGGTTACATACACCAAGTCAGTCTGGTATTGCTTTAGCTTTTGATACAGGCGGTTACACCAGTCGGGCATTTATTTAGTGTTTTGGTGTTTCAGTTGGCGCTGGAGTCGGACTCCCCACACGTGTGTCTGACAGCCGGCGAAGACGGAGCCGTTCTACAAATCGATCTGCGTGATCCAAAACCGAAAAAGTAGGCATTTGCTGTATTACACTGGATTTTCCTTTTCATCTTTTGGCTTTTTTTTTATTAAATAAAATTAATAATGATAATGAATGTAGTTTTTTTTATTTACGCCAACAGAATTATATGGACTTTTAATTATCGATCAAAACAACAATAGTGAAAATAACAATAACAATTTTATGACCGCAGAATAAAAAAACCCTGGTTGCAACAACAAATGCTTCCGTGTTAAGTTAACTTAGTTTTAGGATTATAACATTTTTTTGTTTATATGAAGAGCAGACGGTTGTTCGTGAGCTTGGGTAGACTGGACTCCCGTATTTTTTGTAGAAGAGGAGCTATTCTGTACAAACCCTTTGAATGATATCTCTTGATTTTAAGGAATCGGGGACAATTAGTTCCCTACCGCTTCCGGGACAATTTGCTCCCTGTCCATATCGCTCCCGGGATTCTTTATAAACGCAATTTTTACAAAACAGTTCATTGCGAACAATTCGCTCCCTGGACAATTATATCTCTGAACAATTCGCTCCCTATGGACAGTCAGACCTGTGCACGGTCTGGAAATGCCCCCCCCCCCCCCGCCGCTTTATTGGAGGATTTGTCACTCCGTTTTATTGCCCCCCCCCGCAAAATAATGAAAAAGTACCCTAAAATCATGACGCCATTTTTTAACTTTGATGACGCCATCATCGCGAATTTTTCGCAGTTTTTTTAGCCTATTTCAATGTATTTTAAACTATTTTAGACCTATTTTTACCTTATTTTCGCTTTTTTTGTCCCTTTTTTCCCTTTTCCCTTCTTTTTTCTCCTTTTTTTCTCTTTTTTCTTTCCCCCCTGCTTGCCCCCCGTTTTATTGCCCCCCTCATTTCAAAAAAGTTGCCCCTCGTGCCCCCCTGTTTTGGAATTCCCCCCAATACAACCCCAAGGGGCAGTGCACTTGCACAGGTCTGGACAGTTCGCTTCCTGCACAACTCATTTTCTCGCGTTTGTATTTCTTTGCTTTTCATTCCTACTTAGCAAGTTTTTTTAAAAGCGTAATTTCTAAAAAAAGCTTACTGTTTTGGAACATTTTGCTTTCTTGCAATGAATTTTTGATTTAAAATTTGGTTTAAATTCGAAATTTGAGTTAAATTTTTTATTTTAATTCCGAAAAATATTAAATGAATGCTGCGATTTTAACAAACAATATTGTTGACTGGCGGTTTTTCATTTTGTTGTGCTTTGTTCGCTGTAATTCTGGTATTACCATTTAGAAACCAATTTTTTTTTAAAACGAACGTAATACATATAAAAGTATAAAAAACATTTCGCTTCTTTTCTTTATACATAACCTTCGTATAAATTTAAAATTTTCTGTTGTTAGGAAAATTTGTGAAAAACAACATACATCAAACGACTATATACCAAAATTAATGTGTTTAGCAACTATATTTGGATGTTTTGCGCTTTTTTTATTTGATGTGAATTGATGTGTCTTCCTTCCCGTCGTCACGCTAAAAAATTAGTGTTAGGGTAACTGACTTAATTTCGGCCACCTTTTTTTATTTTTTTGAATAAGTTTTTTCTGGCTTTTTCAATCAAGCCAAAATTTGGCCTAAAAATCAAACAATAGCTATATTTGTTATTCCAGTGCAAAATTTGAATATTTCTGTTACACTTAAAAATCAGTAAAGGTTTAAACTTTTTTTTAAAGTTGCCGAAGTTAAGGCGCGTGCCATTTATTTCGGCCACCTACAAAAAACTGGTCATAACTATTGCTCAAACGAACAATAAAAATTTCTAAAGGTTGCAAATTTACCCTTAGGTATTGTTCTCGGTACATATAACTTAATTTTTCCCGTTTGCGAACTTTAATAGTTATTAGCAAGACTTTAAATAATTATGTCAAAACCTTAAAAAAACAAGTTTTAATAATTTGTATTTTTTGTTCAATTTTTATTTTTGGCTTAAAAAACGTCAAAACAAAGTCAAACGAGCAAAAAAAATTCTTAATAAATACGGTAGTACAATGATGTTTAAAAACAGCAAAAAACGGCAGGTTCTTTCACCTAAATTTTCAGGTGGCCGAAATTAACGGAATCTTAAAATGCGCAGTTAGTTAAACGCATTGCAAAATGATTTTGAAGAAAATATTAAAACATCAAAATTAACATCTTTGAGCCTTAAATAAAAGATATTTTAAGGTTATATATTGCTTCGTTCTAAATTTGATGCAGTTTAAACACAAAGCATAAATTAGGAAAATTACAAAAAATTCACTTTTTGTATGAAAATGTTGATAATGTAGAAGTAGAATAACAAAAATAAAAAACTTTGGCAAAAACACTTTATTCAACATTAATCCAGTTACTTTTGTGCTAGTTCTTTTGTGTTTTAAAAATAAACCAATTTTCTAACACCCCAAATTGGTGGCCGAAATTAAGGCGTGGCCGAAATTAAGTCAGTTACCCTACATTGATTTAAAACAAAAAAAATACCTTTATTTGTTCAGTTTTTTAATAATGGCGCTGGGAAGAAATACATTCTGCACATGGGGGTAGCTAAGGGGAGGGTCTAGGGGGTCTAGTCTAGACCCCCCTTTTGGGTCGGCAAAAGGAAAAATTTTGGGTTAGACCCCCCTTTTGGGTCGCCAAGTATAAAAATTTGGGGATCTAGAACGGCCATTTTTTAAAAATTTTCTTGCGTTTTGTTCCGCTCAGCGCTCGATTAATTATATAGTCTCCACTTCTAAATTTGTGTTACTTTGTTTTGTGATATTGGTATGACCACGCTGGACCCGCCCCATTTTTATTGTTTTAATTGGTCTCCAGTTCCAAATTTGTGTTATTTTGTTTTGTAATTTTGATACAACACGCTGGACGGACCGCCTCCTTTAGATTGTTATATGGTGGGATTAAAAATTTAAAAATTAGCAGACAGAAGTAATTTAAAAAACATTTTCTCGCACTTTGCATTGCTTAGTCAGTTGTAATTCAATGTACTTATTTTTCAGTTGTTAATGTATTAGAAATCAAAAATTTTAAAGTATCAAATTGTTTGTAAAAATTTTTTTCTTTGTTTTATAGATTTTTTAATTGAATAATAGGAAAATATTGAAGTATGTGACATAAACAAGGTAATAAATAAAAAATTTTTTAGCCCTTTTATAACGTTTAGCTTTTGGACTCCCCTGGAACCCCCCCTTTCGGAAATTTTGTTCAGGGTTGGACCCCCCTTTCCAAAATCCGGGATACGCCCATGATTCTGCATAATATATTTGGAAAGAATTTTAAGAATAATTTCAGAAACACTTTTAAATTCAGAACAAAAGAAAACTTTCTTTTCCCTAAGCCTAAGCCAAACCTAAAATCAAACGAAAAAACATAAAAAAAACATTAAAAAAGCCTAATTTTTTTTAATAACGAATTATTTTCAAAGAAAATATTTTTTCCGATGATTTTTTGAAGAAGGTATTTCTTCAGGACACCATAATAATATCCGTTCATACAAACTGTGTTATATTTGAGACTGTTTACTAAAAAAACACTCAAAAAACCTTCGTGATTAAATTGTTTCAAATCGTGATAAAAACCGATTGCAAATTTTGTCCCTAACGAAATAATGCTTTTTGAAAATAACGGTTGGTTATCAAAAAAACGAGAGTAAATCGGGACATCTACGATTTTTTAAATTCATCTTTTCAAAAAACGATTGAATGGTAAAGAGAGCGATATGTCTGGGGAGCCAATTGTCCAGGAAGCAAATAGTCCAGGGGGCGAATTGTTCCAGGAGCGAATTCTCCCCAATAAAAATTGTGTAATAAAAATTGCGTTTGTAAAAAATGCCGGGAGTGAATTGGGCGGGGAGCGAATTGTCCAATGAGTGAATTGTAAGCATAGGTGTCCGACCAGCCTGGACTGCCCGGACCGGCCCCCCCTGAGGGCCGGTCCAGGGTACCCCTCCCCCCTAGTGCCCATTTTGGACCCTCCCTCCCCCCTAAAACCCCGGTCCAGGCCGACCCCCCGCCTGAAGGCGGTTTTTGACCCTCCCCCCCTAACAGCTGTTCCACCCCCCCCCCTATCTACTTAATGTGCGATAGGCATAAAAATCGTTTTTTTCGTGCGCGCGACTGAAAATATACAGGCTCAAAATTCGTGCGCGCACGAATTTCGTGCGCTAACTTCATATACGTATATATTCCTCATAAGTATAACAATAATTTTAGTGTTCTATACAAATTTTTATAATTTATAATAAACCTTAGGTTTTTTACAAACTGGTTGGTACGTTACATTAAAAATAAAAAAAATAAAATTCAGATGTTCGTTTTAAAAACGAACCGTTTTTTAAAAAACAAACGGTCCGTTTTTTTAAACGACCGGTCCGTTTTTTGCGCTGCCGCCGTTCGTTAAACACTTGCCCGGCAAGTTGCCGCATGCAAAATAATGAAATGAAAACAAAATACAATGATTATTATTATTTATTATGTAACCGGAAAATAGAAGAAAGTTGGTCAAACTTTTACCGGAAGCAAAAAAAACCAAAAAAAAGGTACCTCTTATAATATGTTAACGTTTTTAACAGTTTCCAAAAGTTTTTTTGGCAGGTCCAGGCTATTCCCTCCCCTAAGTACCCCAGTCCAGGCTTCCCCCCCCCTAAGGACCCTTCAGTCCAGGCTACCCCGGGGTCAAACTTTTTCGAAAATTTGGTCCAGGCTGACCCCCCCTCCTGGGCCTACAAAATGGTAAAAAATGGGCTGACCCCGGGGTCAAACCCCCCCCCCTAGCCGTCAGGGGTCGGACACCTATGATTGTAGGGAGAGAATTGTCCAGGTACCGATTTTAAGAGGGGGGGGGGTGGCCAGTCGGAGATAACTTTAAATTTGGGCAGTTTGGGGAGGTTATTATCAGACCTGTGCACTGCCCCCACCCCCTCCCGGGGTTTTATTGGGGGAGCAATTCCAAAACGGTGGGGGGCACAGGGGTAAATTTTTTTGAAACGGGGAGGGGCAATAAAACGTGGGGGGCAAGCAGAGGAGTAAGGAAAAAAAGGAAAGTGGAAAAAAGGGACAAAAAAGCGAAAATAAGGTAAAAATAGGTCTAAAATGGCTTAAAGTACATTAAAATAGGCTAAAAGCTGCAAAAAATTCGCGATGATGGCGTCATTTTAGGTCAAAAATGGCGTCATAATTTTGGCGTACTTTTTCGTTTTTTGGCGGCGGGGGGAGAGCAATAAAACGGGAGGGAAGCAAATCATCCAATAAGCAGGTGGGGCATTTCCAGACCGTGCACAGGTCTGTATTATTGGCAACATCCATGTGGCAACAAAACGCAAAACGACATAATTAGATTATATTAGAATTTTACAGGTTGTACTTCAAAATTTAATGGTTTTGTTTTTGAGGCTATTTACATTGAAATCCGGAGCGTCCTCGGTGCCCCTCTACTCCATACACTCCAACCCGATGGACCCGAATTTCTTCGCCGTCTGCGGGCGCGACCCCCACTGTCGCTTGTACGACAAGCGGAAAATCGCCGGTGACGCCGCTCCCCTTAAAAAATTCTGCCCTCATCATTTGGTAATTGTGGTTTATTTTTGTTGTGTTTCGGGTGGTAAGTCGTTCATTAATCATGAAGGGGTAAAGGAGTTTCATCCTTTTCCAAAAAAAACAAAACAATTATTTTTTCTGAAATCAAGATTATGAACTTTACCACAACAACCGCAATAGTGTAGAAATATATTTTTGTGTTTAGTTTTTTTTATTGAAACTGCCAAAAATATTGTGAGCTACTTTTCAATGTGGCTAACGTTCGCAGAAACTTACACCCATAGGTGAGAAAGGGGAAGCAGGATGGGGTCCATCCCCCCTAGCCTCGAAATTTTGGGACCCCCCCCTAGACGAAAATCTAGGGCGCCCAGATAAAAATATCTTTGGAAAGAATATCTTCTGAAAGACTTTTAAATTCTCAACTAAAGAAAACTTTTTTTCTTAAGCCTAAGCGAAACCTTAAAATCAAGCTAAAACGACATAAAAAGTTTAAAAAAAGCTTTAAAAGTTTTTAATAATACTGAATAATTTACTGCTGAAAAAAGATATTTTTTCCGGAAGATATTTTGCAGAACGTATTTTTTCCAGACACCAAATCTAGCCGCCGCCCCCCCAAATTTCCGAGTTTTTTATCCCTGACCCCCTCCAGAACTTTAAATCTGACCCCCCATCCTCCCTCGGGTTAGGTACTTTTTTTATACTAAATTTTCTTCCAAAAACGTAAATTTTTAACACATATTCATGTTTTTACACCCTTTTTACGCCAGAATATCGCTTTTTATTCAATAAAATGTAGTATTATCTATCTTATAAAAAACAATTATTAAAGTTATTATGGTTTAAAACTGTTTTGCTATGGACACCGGACCCCATCTGACCCCCCTCTAGATTTCAAAATTTCGCACCTCAGGTCGACCCCCCTAAAAAGCTAGGGAGAGGGGTCCGGACCCCCCTCCTAGAATTCAAAATTCGATTTACCCAGAGTAACCACCCCCTAGCTTCCCGGACCGTTCTCACCTATGCTTACACCTCATAGTTTATTGATTATGTACAAAGTACACACGGTATTATCAATAACCACGGGTAAAATTGATCAATAAAATAATGACACAGAGTTTGGAAAAATAGTTTGATTTTCCTTGGGTTTATAGTAACAAAATCAAAATAATGTATTGACATTACAATTTAGGTAAATCATTTAGGTAATGCTTGTTTATAAAAGTTAAAAACTTTTAAAAGTAAAAAATTTTATTATTGCGATAAAAAAAAGATAAAACGTTTATTGAGTACATAAGGATAAGACGTTTTGGATTCAGCTGGATCGATCATCATTTATACATTACATTTCTAATTTATTAAATTACAAAAAATTCTAAATATCAATAAATAAAATATAATATATGGAAGTTACATATAATATATTGTATTGTAACTTCCATATATTATATTGTATTTATTGATATTTAGAATTTTTTGTAATTTAATAATTTAGAAATGTAATGTATAAATGAATCCGAAACGTCTTATCCTTATGTACTCAATAAACGTCTTATTTTTATTTTTTATCGCAATAATAAAATTTCGATTCTCCCATGGCAAATCTATTGCTGAAAAAAATTTTATTTGGTAAAGTGTAACAAGATGTATGGTGATGCGTGCGTGACACGTGTTTTAGATTCAAAATTTAGTAGGGTCCAGGATTTTATTTTGAAGAACCAAATCCTAACCCACTCTAACTCTACTGTCCTCAAGAGTCAAGAATGTCCATTTTACCGCGTATGCTCTGTAATAAAAATAATTGCGTCCTGATTAATTTCTGGGTAATAATAATAATTGCGTTTTGATCAATTTTGGGGAACTAAATCAAAGAAAAATGGTCGAAATTTAAATAAAATGAGTTTTAACTTAGCGCTGTTTCAAATCTTCTCTTAAACTAACGATTTGTTTGATTTCAAGAAACCCAAAATAATGCAAAATTCAAAATGCCAAATTTTGTATTAAAGAAGTACTCCTTTTCGTTGATATAGGAATTTGATTTGTAACAGTGCTCCTTTAAAGTGCACTCCTATTTTTTAAACTATAATTTTAGGTTGAAGCTTCACATCGTCCTAATGTGACTTGCGTTGTATTTAACTATAATGGAACAGGTAATTAATGATTAACCAGACAGTTTATTCAATAGATATTTAAACAGTGTTCACAATCACTTCTATACATAGGTGGGCAGCTTACGGGATTTGGGGGGTATACCCGACCCCAAAATTTGGGTCATTTAGTTAGCATAGCCAGTTTTCCCTCAGGTGATTTCCTCCAGAAATGCTGCTGCCTTTGCGGATTGAAGCCATAAGTCTTCTGCTTTTAATGTGGTAGGATTTTTGGTGCAGTTGAAAAGGTGGTGGACATCATGAGGTTTCTGGTTGCATTTTGGACATTCATTTTTGATTAGAGAGTTTATTCTTAATTTGGATGAATTTAGACGATGACAAAATCCGGATCTTAGTTGTGACAGGAGTGTTCTTGATTTTCTTGGGAGGTGTTGTTCACTTTGGTGTATTTCATGGGGTTTGCTTTTTAGTAGAGGATTAGGTTGGAGTTGAGATAGAGATTCTTTTACAAAATAGGTGTGAATGTTAGTCTGGATAGCTTTTTCGGTGAGAGTTTGGTTGAAGAAACTTTCTGCTATTGGACCATATTTTGATTGAAGGGTGTGTTTTATTTCTCTTGGCCTAAATTTGTTTGCTGTGATTTTGTTGGATGGGTGAGTCTGTTGCATAGTCTTGGCCAGAAATTGTGTTGCAAGAAGAGATGTGTGGTTTTAATTGGTAGTACTTTAGTTTCTTGATGGAGATGATCTACTGAAGCCATTTTGTGGCAACCAGTTGCTATCCTGAGGGCTGAGTTTTGTGTTGATTGGAGTTTCTGATAATAGTATTTAGAGGTTGATTGGAGTTTCTGATAATAGTATTTAGAGAGGTTTGGTGACCATAGTTAAGGATGGGTCGCCCTATAGCTTTGTATGAGGCTGCTATTGTTTCTTTTTGTTGTCCCCTGCTGGTCCCAGCTAGGGCTTTGAGGATACTATTGCGCCCAGATGCTTTGTTGTTGATGGTGGTGATGTGGTTGTTGAAGGTTAGTTTTGGATTAAAAGTGAGACCTAGGATTTTGGGGTTTTTGTTGAGCGGTAAAAGTTGGTTATGTGTGGTCACTTTTGGGTGGTAGTTGTATTCTTGTGAGGATGGAGAAAAAAGTGTAACTGTTGATAATTTGAGGTGGTTGTTGAGATACAGATATTGATTTAGAGTGTTGAGATAGTTGGTGAGATTTGTTTCCATATTGGCTATTTTGTTTCCAGTAGAGTAGACTGTGATGTCGTCAGCATAAAAGACAATTTTGATGCCGGTAGGTGGGGGAGGTATGTCCGTCCGATATGTAAAAGTTGAAGAGAGTTGGTGAAATGAGTGGGCCTTGAGGCACGCCTGTTTGTACTATCCTGGGTTTGGAGATTGAGTCTCTGAAAGAAGTTTTGTTGATTCTGCCTCTGAGATAACCACTTTGCCATCTGATTAGATATCCTGGAAATGTGCTGTTTACTATTTTGCTGATTAAAATTTCTATGCTGATGGTGTCAAAGGCCTTGGTAAGGTAAAGTCCAAGGCTGTTACTATTGTTCGTTTGGGTGGAGCTTTTTGGTTGAAACTGGTTGCTGTTTCGTTGCTAAGTTGAAGGAGAGCAGTAGTTGTGGAGTGTTTAGGTTTGAAGCCGTGCTGATCTGGATGGTGTTGTAGATGTTGGAGAAGGATCGGCTGGATTATTTTTTCAAAAACTTTTATTGCTGGGCAAAGAAGTGAAATTGGTCTGTAAGAAGTAGAGATGAGGTGATCCTTTGCAGGTTTGATGAATGGTATTATAGTTGGCAGTTTTAAATTTTGTAGGTATGCTATTTGTTTTTTGGTGATAAGTTCAACATATCAGTTAGATATTGAATGCCAAGAGGACCAAGGTTTTTAAGGTGGAAAATGATTAGATTGTCTAGACCAAAAGCTTTGGAGTTGTTACATGATTTTATGGCATTTTCTACTTCTGTGGTTGTGATATTTTTAGGTTTTTGATTGATTTTTTTAATGTTTCTAATTAATTTTCGATTTTCTTTAGGTGTTTTAAAAGGTTTGTTTGGAGTAAATTGTTTACTGAAGTTGTTTGCTAGTAATTGAGGTTGAGGATCCATTGAAGTTTATTGCGCAATTCGGAGTGGGTGACTGTTTGTTATCCAGTGATTTTATGGTTTTCCAAAGTTTAGAGGAGTTGGTTTTACGGCTGAAAGTGTCCAGATATGAATGCCATTTTTTGGCAGCGTTGGTGCGGATTTGGTTGTGGATTTTTTGGTCGAGCTCTTGTATTTGGTTTGAAAGTGGGTTAGTTTTGTGCGGGTTGTCTCTTTCGTTGATAACCTTTATAGTTTCTGGAGTTACATTGGCTTGAAAATTGTTGTGACGACCGGCTGGTATGTGGTGTGAGGAAGCTTTGATTAATATATTTCTAAACGTTTGCGAGCTGAGAGATTAAGTAATTTTGTTTCTATTTCGTTTTTGTAGTTATTCCAGTTGGCTTTGTTGAGGTTGGTGAAAGTTTTCCTGGTTTTGAGCGCTATTGCCTGACTGTTTTAAACCCTGACGATGATTGAGAGGTTATCAGAACGCAGTGTGGCATACATGGGCACGGGGGGGTTAACCCCCCAAATTCTGAGAAGGGGGGTTTAACCCCCCCACACTCAGAAGTGGGGGGGGGGGAGAAAAAGTTAACCCCCCAATTTTGGAAAAATGAAGAAAAAAATGTCTTTAAAATAACTTCTAACTGCCTCCAAACTTAAGTTTTGAGGTCAAAATGAATGTTTTAAGCAATAAAAACTCAAAAATGCAATAAAAAGGGCTTTTTGTCCTAAAATTAGCATTTTTTACCTATTTTTCCTTCAAAATCGAAAAACGATATGGGTAAAATGCACTCCAGAAAAAAACGATATGGGTATTTTGCGTTTCTCGGATTTTAACCCCCCCCCCTAATCTGGGGTTTAACCCCCCCCCACTCCGGACCAACTTGCCCATGTATGCAGTGTGGTAACCGTTTTCCAGTCCAAGGAGGTGAGGAGTGAGTCTGAGAAGGGGGAGATATCTGGCGATGTTGGATTCCCATTGGAAGGGATGTGTGTGGGTGTGTTCATGTTCAGGGATGCCATGTTCGAGTTGTTGATGATGTTTGCAATGTAGTTGCCTCTGGCGTCGGTGAGGCTTGAGTGCCATAGTTCGTGGTATGCATTGATATCACCGAGAATGATACTATCCCGATTGTTTAAAAGATTGGCTATATTAGACTGGTAATTAATTGGTGGTGCAGGAGCTGGACGGTGGAATGTATAGGCTGGTGATTGAGTGGTCAGTATTGTTGAAGTGAATGTGGATGCCATGCATTTCTGCATTTGGATCATTCTGTTGAGTATCCAAGTTAATTTTTTGTTGATCGAATGGTGTACAAAGAAGAGTGGACCACCTTCATTGGAATTTCTGTCTTTCCTGATAGTTGTATAGTTGGGAATTTCTGGATCTTTGGATTTTGATGAGAGTTTGGTTTCCTGGATGGCGGCTATGTGAATGTTGTGATTTTTGAAAGAGTTTGTTAGTTCTTGTAGTTTGTTGGAGATTCCGTTGGCGTTAAATTGCAGAATATTTAAGGTAGAATTTTTGGAGTTTGTATTATGATGTGAAGAAAGCGTGCAGTTGTTACATGAAAAATTTTGGTTGTAGTGTTTTAGACTTTGTAGGTTGCTACATTTTAGATGCACCCAATTGTTACATTTAGTGCATCGGACGCTGTTTCTATTAACAGTTTTATTACAATTTGTACAAAAATATTGCATCTTGTTGGGGCCGGGGTTTGGATGGATGTCTCCGGACAAAGTCATCAGTTTTTTCGGCAGCCATTTTGGCCGCCGATTATAAAAAAAGGATAAGAAGTGTCGCATCGGCAGTCAGCAGTGGCGAAGATCGTTCGAGTTGACTGGAAAGAGGTAGAGCTGTTGACCATTTCTATTGCTGGATCTGGGCATTGTCGCTGCGTAAAAACTGCTTCATATTTTTTTGAGGTATACCTCAAATACTCCATTTTTAGCGTTGTTAGTACTGGGACCCCCTAAATTTTATGGGAGGGGGTGCCTGGGGTACTAGAAGTAGATAGGGGGGTGGAACAGCTTGGGGGGAGGGCAAAAACCCCTCAGGGGGGGTCGGTGCCGGGTTGGGGGAGGGAGGGCCAAATGGGCGCTGGGAGAGGGGCCCTGCGCCCTCGGGGGGGGGGGGCGGTCCGGCAGTCCCAGCTGGCCGGTACCCCCAAATTTTAGAGGGAGGGTGTCGGCTATAATCGGGATTTTTGGAGGGTGTAACCCCCTTCCAACTTCTCCTGCCCACTTATGTTTCTATATAACCTAAATTGCGGGGACAAATACCTATTTTGTGACTATTACGATATTTTTTAACAAATTTACAGACCTGTGCTGTGCACTTTCCCCGGGTTTTTTTTTTGGGTGGTGATGAGGGGCAATTCCAAATTGGGGGGGTGCTTTTTTGTAACGGGGGAAGCAATAAAACGGGGAGGGCAAGCAGGGAAGAAAGGGGAAAAAGGAGAAAAAAAGAAGGAAAACAGAAAAAAAAGACCAAAAAAGGTAAAATTTAAAAAATTTAAAATAGGTCTAAAATGGCTCAAAAAGCTTTGAATTAGGCTAAAAACTGCAAAAAAATTGGCGATGATGGCATCATAATAGGTCAAAAATTGCGTCATAATTTTTGGGAACTTTTTCATTTTTTTTGATGGGGGGCATATCCTCTAATAAAGCGGGAGAGGGGGCATTTCCAGACCGTGTACAAATCTGAATATATTGCGTGGAAATCATTATTCGTGGTAATTTATAACTAAAATAACTATAAAAATGTAAATCTCTTTTTTTGAAAAAAAGATCAATTTTTTTCCTCCATTACAAAACAGTTTGGCCTTGTATAATTTTAATTTTAAGTTAACTTCTAATTTAATTGATTTTTATATTCGTTTTGTTTGCTTCTAACAAAAAATATGCCATGGCTTCCAGACCTGTGCACGGTCTGGAAATGCCCCCCCCCGTTTTATTGGAGGATTTGTCCCCCCCGTTTTATTGCCCCCCCCCCCCAAAAAATTAAAAAGTACCCTAAAATTATGACGCCATTTTGACCTATGATGACGCCATCATCGCAATTTTTTTGCAGTTTTTAGCCTTTTTAAATGTATTTTAAGCCATTTCAGACCTATTTTTACCTTATTTTCGCTTTTTTGTCCCTTTTTTCTCTTTTCCTTTTTTCTCTTTTTTTCTCCTTTTCCTTTCTCTCTCCCCTGCTTGCCCCCCGTTTTATTGCCCCCCCCCCCGCTTCAAAAAAGTTGCCCCCTCGTGCCCCCTATTTTGGAATCCCCCCCCCCGTTTAATCCCCGGGGGGCAGTGCACAGGTCTGGGCTTCCTCAACATGACATTGATTTTTTTGCAACCAAGAATATTTTTGTAAGGATATTGGGCGCTTATTTTGCTGACATATTAAAAAAGCTTTAAAAATGTATTTTCAAAACGCCTTTACTTGTTAATAAGTTTTTCTTCTGAATTATTTTTTTCTTAAAATTTGATTGTTTTAAAAATTTGTTTATTTTATAAATTTTGTAAACTGTGTTTTAGAGTTGTTGGCTTCGTATAACGACGACGATATCTTCACATTTGACACGCGGCATTCAGATGGCGCCGACTATACACACAAATTGACGGGTCACAGAAACAACGCTACTGGTAGGTAGTTGGTATTTTAGCCTACCTGTCATTCGTGGGTAAAAAGTGGTTGATGAAAGGCAGGCTCGAGCAGTTGAGATTTCTACCAAAAATCTAAAATTGTTAACAAGTCCCGGCCGCCCTCTCCACAGTGGCGTGCCCAGGATTTCATTTCGGGGGGGGGCGGTCTGGGGGGGTACATACTAACCCTGAGGGAGGGTCTGGGGGGCGGCAGCCCCCCAGAAATGGGGGGTCTGGGGGGGCGAGAGCCCCCCAGCGGGGTCAAGGGGCAGAGCCCCTTGTCAGGGGGGTCCGGGGGGGCAGAATGCCCCCCGGGGGAGAAAATTTTTAATTTAAGGCGCTAAAATACACTAGAAATTTTAATTCCAGATGATAATTAAAACAAAATTTAAGGTTTTTTTATTCCTATCCATTTAAAACATGTGTTTAAAACGTTAATAAAAGGTTAATAGTGTTTATAGTAGTTTTATTTAACATGTATGCCTTAATTATTGAACGGCAAAATCGATTTGAAATCGAAAAACTAAGATAAATTGTCAATTTAAACAACCTGCGAAACGGGGAAAATTTGGTTTTTTGGCTAATAATATGTTCTTAGGAGGCATCAGGAAGGTTCTGTATTAATATTAAAAAAAATTTTCTCTCCCAAAATTCAAAAAACGTAAGGGTCCCCCCAAACGAAAAAACCCCGCCTCGCGGGATTTCGGGGGGGGGGGCGGCCGCCCCCCCCCCCCCCCCCCCCCCCCCCCCCTGGGCACGCCACTGCCTCTCCACAATCACATATGAAATGGTCAGCCAAGCTAGGGGATCTTTACCCTGGGTAAATGACATTTCCAATTCTAGAAGGGGGGTTCAAGGGGGAATCGAACCCCGCCCGTGGCTTTCTAGGGAGGGGTATGAACCCGGAGTTGAAAATTTAAAACCCAGAGGGGAGTCAAGTGGGGCGGGGGTCTAGTGTCCAAAGCAAACTACTTTTAAACCACTAAAGTTTAATTATTGTTATTTTGAAGGATAATACTACTTTTAATTGAATAAAATGCATTATTCAGGTATAAAAAAGGTGTAAAACACGAATTTTTGTTTTCACGTTCAAAAAAATCACGTTTTTGGAAGAAAATTTAGGATAAAAATAAGTACTTAATATTTTCTCAAGGGGGGTCAGATTTGAAATTCCAGAGGAGGGTCAGGGGTAAAAAAAATTCACAATTAGGGGGGAGAGGTTGCATTTTTTTTAGGCGGGGGGGGGGGGTTAAATTTAGAGGCTATGGGGGGTGGACCTCACCCCACCCCCCATTTTCATCTATGCCCCGATCCCACAAAATAGGGTTTGTGTGCTAAAACTGATAAAAGTAAGGTATAAAAGCACATACTGTACTGTAAAAATTATTTAGGTAAAGGTGCCTATAAAAAATCTATATATTTAAGTTGACTTTGTTAATGTTTTAATGTGTTTTACTGATTTATATAAATGTCATTAATTATAATGAATAACAGCTGATATTGATATGGCGACAATAGTAATAGACTTACTTTTAACTTTTTGTTCAAATAGTGCAACACTATTTGAAGTTTCTATTAAAGAGAAACAAACAGATAAAACACTGGCTGTTGAGTTAAAAAAAGAGTTAAACTAATTACTTAATATTCTTTTTGCACAGGGCTTGTACATGTTACTTTTGGCTAATAGCTTTTCCTTTGTTTAAATAAATCTTTGTATTTACTAGTATTTAATTTTGTGTTCTTTCTTTTTATAATCAATGTTCTACTCTTTTCCATTCGCTACAATTTTCCTTGAAAGGACAAGATATGGATTCAAGCATTATTTAATCATTACTTAACCATTTTGTTTTTAGCTTGGTTTTTGTCTTGGGTTTTTATCTTGGTTGTCTTTTTTTGTGTATTATCTTTACTGTGTATAACTATGTTTAGTTATGCTTCTCCTTAAGGTCCTTCTTATATTTACCTGAAAATTACACCATCACAGTTACAGCCTCCTCAAGTACTATTTGAAATTGTTATACTTGCTTATCTGCGCTTGTGCATAACCTGAGTAATAGTTATAATCATAGATGAACAAGGGGGGGTAGGGTGGGGTCCACCCCCCTAGCTTCGAAATTTTAGCCTCCCCCCTTAGAAAAAATCTAGGGGCCATCCTCCCCCCAAATTTTCAAATTTTTTACCCCTGACCCCCCTCTAGATTTTGAAATCTGACCCCCCCCCCTCTCAAGAAAATTTTAAGTACTTTTTCTATACTAAATTTCCTCCAAAAACGTGAATTTTTAACACAAATTCATGTTTTTACACCCTTTTTATACCTAAATATCGCTTTTTATTCAATAAAATGTAGTATTATCCTATAAAAAGAACAATTATTAAAGTTCTTATGGTTTAAAACTGTTGTGCTTTGGACACCGGACCCCACCTGACCCCCCTCTAGGTTTCAAAATCTTCCAACCCGGGTCGACCCCCCCCTGGGGTTCGACTCCCCTAGGTCCCCCCTAGATTTTGAAAATTCATTTACCCGGGGTAAACACCCCCCCCCCTACCTTTTTGACCGTGTTCATCTATGGTTATAATATTTATAATTCCTCTCTCTATTGTTTTTGGCAGATCTTAGCATTATTACCTAGTTAATAGTTTAAGTTATAATGCATATCACTACTCTCTAAAATTATCGTCATCATAGGTCACCCACGGGGGGGGGGGGGGGGTGTGGGGGGGGGTCACCCCCCCTACGGCCTCTGAGACCTCTCCCCCCCCTAAGGCCCATTTTTGACCCCTCCCCCCCCCATCGACCCCCCTTGAACCCCTGACCCCCCCCCCCCCTAAGGCCCATTTTTGACCACCCCCCCCCTAACTAGACAATCCCAAAAAATGCTTAAAAAATGGTCAAATTTCGTCAAAAAATTGTCAATTTTGGTCAAAAAAAATGGTACCGGGGTGTGACCCCCCCCTGCTTTTTCAAAAAAAACACCCCGGGGTGTGACCCCCCCCTGGAGGTCAAAAACCTCCACACCCCGGGGGTGTGGACCCCCCCCCTGAGCCGTCGAAGGTCGGTGACCTATGATCGTCATAGCTTATAAGCACTATAAACAAGGCCATGCTATATCAAACATCGCTATACCTAATGTCTTCCATTTCTTTTATGTTAATGTTGTTTATTGTACTTACTCTATTACCTTTGTATTTATCTTATAACTTGCTTTATCTTTTCTGGCTAAAATCCTGGCCATATCGCTATTTGTAGACACTTACAGCCTCAGTAATCTCGTAGTGCAGGTTTCTGGGTGATAAAAATCCTGGTCTTAACTAGTTATAAAGTCTTACAGTCAAAAGACACTACCACTAAAAGGTAAACCCAACGTGGCTGCAACAGTTGCTTGTCGGATTAAAAAATGCCCCCTATTAAGTAACCCTTCAAATTACGAGAATCAGACGTCACTGTATCAACCAATTAGATTCGATTTAATAAAAAGTTTTTGTTTGATAAAGTGACGTCAGATTCTCGTGATTTGAATAGTTAATTAATGTGGGCATTTTTTAATCCAACGAACAACTGTTGCAACCACGTTGGGTTTACCTTTAGTAACAGTAAGTAAGGCTTCTAGGAGCTAAAAATCCTGGCCTTATCACTATTTTGTAGAAATTTAGAGCCTCATTAAGACTACATTCAGTGGTACAGGTTTCTAGGTTAGTGTAATTCCTCGCCCTATTTTATAGAGTTGGAAACTTGCAGCCTCAGCAAGATACCACTGCTTCAAAAATAGGCTGGTCTCAAGCCCAGATAAAAGTAGGTGAGTTGGTCTGGCATAAAGCGGCCTTTCTGCAAACTTACTATCGCTTGGGACAATGTGACAGATTTTTCTGTCATACCTGTCCAATCTGCCCCAATTTTTGACACTGTCAACTTTTGGATAATCTTGGCAGTGTCAAAGAGTTTGTCACTGTTAGCTTAATATTTTCATGGCTTTTGTATGTATTTGTTATTTGCTGCAGTTAGTAAATGTTTAATGCTTTTAACCCTACTCCAACTTTTTAAATTTTAGCTAAATATCATACGTAACAGCTTTTATGTATTACATTACTAATTGTGGATTTAGCTGTAATTTATTTTTTCCTGGTTTTAATTTAATCGGCTGCAGTTGTGGTTATGTTAGGTTGTTTTTTTTCTCTTTGGCACTGTCGGTTTTGTGCACCCGATAAGAGCACCAAGGGTTCTACGCGGTGTGGCAGTGGCATATTATCTATCTATCTATCTATCTATCTAAGGCATGTGAAAGTAAAAACTGAACCTCTAAAATATTTTTCCAAAGCATGGGTGGCCAGCCTCCTGAGGGAAATACCAGGGATAGTTTATAAGATATACAACGGGGTGAAGAATTTATATGGATATTTTCCCAGTTTTATCGTGTTTAATAGTGGTATCCCCAAAAATTTATCGGGCGTCGTGATTTTTTTGTTGATTCTTTTGAAATGGAGAGATTGAAGGTATAATTGTTCAACTTTCCCCTCCACCTCCTATTCACTTATGTTCCTAAGCCCCAGGAAGCTTGTAACTATAACCTATGCTTTAAAACAAGGGGCGTCTTTAAACTTTTTTTATAAGAGAAGAAGTAAAATCTGAAAAACCCATTTCCCGTGAGTGCATTTTTAGCATTATTCTCGCTATCGTTTTTCGATTATGTAAGAGAAGAAAATTTTAATTATTAGTTATCAACAACAGTGCTGATATAGGGTGGTAGGCGGCAATATGGAATAATAACCATCGCCGGCCCGCTTCAGCTATAAAAAACACATTTAAGTTTTGTAGGTGGTTAAAATTTATTTAAGATTTTTAAATTTTCATTATTTTTAGGAGGTTAAGTCCTTTTTCACTTATTCTCTGTTAAATGAAAACCAGAAAAAAATTGTCATTACTAAACAAATGTTTTGGGTAGTATCTTTTGAACGAACGTCACATGTTCAACATCTTAGTTTAAGCAAAATGAATGGTCACAACTTTATGAAAGAGAAAAATCTAATAAAACAACAAAAAACTGATAAAATATTTTGGTCTGATAATCAATATCTTATATTAATAAATAATTATTTAAAGGTAACATTGGAATTCGAAATTTTAGTAAAAGGAGTGAATTATTTCAGGGGCGGGTAGAGCAGGTTCATGGTAAGCGGTTCTCATTTGCGGAAACATTTTTTTTTGGGAAACAAAATCGAAGAAAATGGTTCAGTGTATGCTTGGCGACGAAGGAGGAGTGGTAAAACCGTATTTTTGTTTTAATCTGTAAATTAATCTAGTCGTTTTTTAATAAAATTAAAATTTTCTGTCAATTTCCAAAGAAATTGTGATCACCTACACATTAAAGTTGCAGTGTATTTTATTTGTTTTTATTTATTTATGTATTTTGCATAAAGCAGGAAACCCAAGGCCAATGTTACTCAGCACTAACTTCGCTACCAAATACTACATCCACAACAATGTTAACAATTAATATTAACATAGTCACAATGTAGCTTGTCTCAAGCAAGACTCGATCCAAGGACCTTCAGTATGCAAGAGTTCGTTTTTTCACAGCGCCATAGTAACGACAGTTCTTACTTCTTACCCAACAAAAAGATCTTTTATTTTCTTGATTACAAAATTACCTGACGTTTGTTCGTAAAATTTAAATGTTAAAATAGACAAATTCAAATAGACAAAATTTTAGGCAATAAGTTTTGGCAAAATTTATCAAAAATTGCATGCAATTGAGATTCTAGGACACGAGAGTACTGGACACGAGGGTACCGGACACGAGGGTACTGAGCTAAAAAAAATACTTTTGTCACAAATATGTAAATTTTTTAAACTGAATGAGCCGATTCAGCCGAACTACATTTTAATCGTTTGAACGTGAAGACAATTAAACGTTACATAATTCGTTTCGTTTTTAATTATAAACTAGCCTTGAAAAATGCTCTAAGAATAGAGCAGGAAAAAGGGGCGATTTTTCCCCGGGCGTATGTTTAGACAGAAAAGATGTGGACTGCTGAGATGGACATTATATGGACTGTAAAAGGAGTTGCATTGGTTTGGCCAGCTGCTC
>JASAMX010018125.1:0-35930 GCA_030248175.1 Microlaimidae sp. YZB2_3 | reverse complement strand
GCAATTCAAAAACGGCGGGGCGCGGGGGGGCCACTTTTTTGAAAAGGAGGGGGCAATAAAACGGGGGGGCAAGCAGGGGAGAAAGAAAAAAAAGGGAAAAAAAGAAGAAAAAAAGAGTAAAAAAAGAAGGAAAAAGAAAAAAAAGGGACAAAAAAAGCAAAAACAAGGTAAAAATAGGTCTAAAATGGCTTAAAATACATTGAAATAGGTTAAAAATTGCAAAAATTGCCATGATGGCGTTATCATAGGTCTCAAATGGCGTCATAATTTTAGGGTACTTATTCATTTTTCGGCGGGGGGGGGCAATAAAAACGGGGGTTGGGGAGGCAAATCCTCCAATAAAACGAGGAGGGCATTTCCAGACCGTGCACAGGTCTGCATTCTAACCTATTTTTCCTTCAAAATCGCAAAATGATTTATGAATAAAATGCCTTTCCTGGAATTTAACGCCATCCCCTCACTCAGAACCCGGCGATGGCGATGTATGCCCCAGCACCGGCCAACTTTCTTTAACGTGATTTGCTTCCTTTTCGCTGTCCAGCGTATCGTCGTTAAATCGTTATTACGGAAAAATGAGCCACAGTCATTATAAAATAGACGTGAATGTAACTCCTTCGGATGTTAATTAAATGAGTCAAAGTCACAATTATTTTATACAGATTGTGGCTCATTTCGCCGTAGTACATAACGACGGCATGGTGTAATGGATATTACACCAGGCCATCTTTCTCATCCATCTATAAAAGCCATCTTTTTCTCCTCTCTTTATTATACTTATAATAAATTAAGTCCAAAACGGGAACGTTACATACGTACCACGTACCGTACCTATTTCTCTGTCCTCTTTATTAAAATTACAATAAAAAGCCCACAACAGGTGGGGCAGCGTACCTGCGGGTCTGGTCCCGGGCGGGTATCGCATGCCGGCCGGGGCGCCGGGCTGGAAAGCGCCTCCGGGTTGATTGGGATGCGGGGAGGACTGGCTGACCCCGGGCTGGCTGGGCTGGCTGGCCCGAATCGGGACCCCGCCCGGGCCACCGAAGAAACCGCCCGCCCCGGACGGACCCGCCAGGCCGGGGTGACCGCCCGCCAGGGACTCTGGTCCCTGCCCTTGCATCCCCGGCAACGGACTCGGCGTTGCATTCTGAAACACACAAAAACACATTTAACGCATTTTATAATTAAACATGTATAAACAAAATAATAAAACAGCCCACACCTACCCAACCCAACCCAACCCAATTATAAATAGTACATGATAAATCTCCCCTCCCTTGGCTGGATAACTTTTCGGATTCCGAAAAACGAAGGGGATATAACCGACCACCCAAATTAGAAGGAAATGGGTTATGGGTGGGCTGTTTTATTTTTTTGTTTATACATGTTTAATTATAAAATGCGTTAAATGTGTTTTTGTGTGTTACAGAATGCAACGCCGAGTCCGTTGCCGGGATGCCAAGGGCCAGGACCAGAGTACCTGAGCAAGGGCCGGCGCCCCGGCCTGGCGGGTCCGGTCCGGGGCGGGCGGTTTCTTGGGTGGCCCGGGCGGGGTCCCGATTCGGGCCAGCCAGCCCAGCCAGCCCGGGGTCAGCCAGTGCCTACCCGCATCCCGATCAACCCGGAGGCGCTTTCCAGCCCGGCGCCCCGGCCGGCATGGGATGCTCACCCGGGACCAGACCCGCAGGTACGCTGCCCCACCTGTTGCTGCGGGCTTTTTATTGTAATTTTAATAAAGAGGACAGAGAAATAGGTACGGTACGTGGTACGTATGTAACGTTCCCGTTTTGGACTTAATTTATTATAAGTATAATAAAGAGAGGAGAAAAAGATGGCTTTTATAGATGGATGAGAAAGATGGCCTGGTGTAATATCCATTACACCATGCCGTCGTTATGTACTACGGCGAAATGAGCCACAATCTGTATAAAATAATTGTGACTTTGACTCATTTAATTAACATCCGAAGGAGTTACATTCACGTCTATTTTATAATGACTGTGGCTCATTTTTCTGTAACAGGATTTAACGACGATACGCTGGACAGCGAAGAGGAAGCAAATCACGTTAAAGAAAGTTGGCCGGTGCTGGGGCATACATCGCCATCGCCGGGTTCTGAGTGAGGGGATGGCGTTAAATTCCAGGAAAGGCATTTTATTCATAAATCATTTTGCGATTTTGAAGGAAAAATAGGTTAGAATGCAGACCTGTGCACGGTCTGGAAATGCCCTCCTCGTTTTATTGGAGGATTTGCCTCCCAACCCCCGTTTTATTGCCCCCCCCCCGCCGAAAAATGAAAAAGGACCCTAAAATTATGGCGCCATTTTTGACCTATTATGACGCCAACATTGGCAATTTTTTGCAGTTTTTAGCCTATTTCAATGTTTATTGAGCGGGGGTCGACCTATTTTTACCTTTTTCGCTTTTTTTGTCCCTTTTTTCCCTTTTCCTTTATTTTTTCTCTTTTTTTCTCCTTTTTTTTTGTTTTTTTTTTCTTTCCCTCCTGCTTGCCCCCCCCCCCGTTTTATTGCCCCTCCGTTTCAAAAAAGTTGCCCCCCGGGGGTTTAAACCAGGAGAGGCAATTTCAAAAACCGGGGGGGGCACGGGGGGCAGCTTTTTTGAAACGGGGAAGGCAATAAAACGGGGGGGGCAAGCAGGGGGGAAAGAAAAAAAATAGAAAAAACGAAGAAAAAAAGAGAAAAAAGAAAGCAAAAGGGAAAAAAGGGACAAAAATAGCGAAAATAAGGTAAAAATAGGTCTAAAATAGCTTATATTGCATTGAAATAGGCTAAAAACTGCAAAAATTGCCATGATGGGGGGATCCTAGGTCAAAAATGGCGGCAGAATGTTCGGGTACTTTTTCATTTTTCGGCGGGGGGGGGGCAATAAAACGGGGGTTGGGAGGCAAATCCTACAATAAAACGAGGGAGGGCGTTTCCAGACCGTGCACAAGTCCTTATTCTAACCTATTTTTCCTTCAAAATCGCAAAATGATTTATGAATAAAATGCCTTTCCTGGAATTTAACGCCATCCCCTCACTCAGAACCCGGCGATGGCGATGTATGCCCCAGCACCGGCCAACTTTCTTTAACGTGATTTGCTTCCTTTTCGCTGTCCAGCGTATCGTCGTTAAATCGTTATTACGGAAAAATGAGCCACAGTCATTATAAAATAGACGTGAATGTAACTCCTTCGGATGTTAATTAAATGAGTCAAAGTCACAATTATTTTATACAGATTGTGGCTCATTTCGCCGTAGTACATAACGACGGCATGGTGTAATGGATATTACACCAGGCCATCTTTCTCATCCATCTATAAAAGCCATCTTTTTCTCCTCTCTTTATTTATACTTATAATAAATTAAGTCCAAAACGGGAACGTTACATACGTACCACGTACCGTACCTATTTCTCTCGTCCTCTTTATTAAAATTACAATAAAAAGCCCGGAGCAACAGGTGGGGCAGCGTACCTGCGGGTCTGGTCCCGGGCGGGTATCGCATGCCGACCGGGGCGCCGGGCTGGAAAGCGCCTCCGGGTTGATTGGGATGCGGGAGGACTGGCTGACCCCGGGCTGGCTGGGCTGGCTGGCCCAAATCGGGACCCCGCCCGGGCCACCGGAGAAAACCGCCCGCCCCGGACGGACCCGCCAGGCCGGGGTGACCGCCCGCCAGGGACTCTGGTCCCTGCCCTTGCATCCCCGGCAACGGACTCGGCGTTGGTTATGTTGAAACACACAAAAACACATTTAACGCATTTTATAATTAAACATGTATAAACAAAATAATAAAACAGCCCACCCATAACCCATTTCCTTCTAATTTGGGTGGTCGGTTATATCCCTTCGTTTTTCGGAATCCGAAAAGTTATCCAGCCAAGGGAGGGGAGATTTATCATGTACTATTTATAATTGGGTTGGGTTGGGTTGGGTAGGTGTGGGCTGTTTTATTATTTTGTTTATACATGTTTAATTATAAAATGCGTTAAATGTGTTTTTGTGTGTTTCAGAATGCAACGCCGAGTCCGTTGCCGGGGATGCAAGGGCAGGGACCAGAGTCCCTGGCGGGCGGTCACCCCGGCCTGGCGGGTCCGTCCGGGGCGGGCGGTTTCTTCGGTGGCCCGGGCGGGGTCCGATCCGGGCCAGCCAGCCCAGCCAGCCCGGGGTCAGCCAGTCCTCCCCGCATCCCAATCAACCCGGAGGCGCTTTCCAGCCCGGCGCCCCGGCCGGCATGCGATACCCGCCCGGGACCAGACCCGCAGGTACGCTGCCCCACCTGTTGTGGGCTTTTTATTGTAATTTTAATAAAGAGGACAGAGAAATAGGTACGGTACGTGGTACGTATGTAACGTTCCCGTTTTGGACTTAATTTATTATAAGTATAATAAAGAGAGGAGAAAAAGATGGCTTTTATAGATGGATGAGAAAGATGGCCTGGTGTAATATCCATTACACCATGCCGTCGTTATGTACTACGGCGAAATGAGCCACAATCTGTATAAAATAATTGTGACTTTGACTCATTTAATTAACATCCGAAGGAGTTACATTCACGTCTATTTTATAATGACTGTGGCTCATTTTTCCGTAATAACGATTTAACGACGATACGCTGGACAGCGAAAAGGAAGCAAATCACGTTAAAGAAAGTTGGCCGGTGCTGGGGCATACATCGCCATCGCCGGGTTCTGAGTGAGGGGATGGCGTTAAATTCCAGGAAAGGCATTTTATTCATAAATCATTTTGCGATTTTGAAGGAAAAATAGGTTAGAATGCAGACCTGTGCACGGTCTGGAAATGCCCTCCTCGTTTTATTGGAGGATTTGCCTCCCAACCCCCGTTTTATTGCCCCCCCCCGCCGCCAAGAAATGAAAAAGTACCCTAAAATTATGACGCCATTTTTGACCTATGATAACGCCATCATGGCAATTTTTGCAGTTTTTAGCCTATTTCAATGTATTTTAAGCCATTTTAGACCTATTTTTACCTTATTTTCGCTTTTTTTGTCCCTTTTTTCTCTTTTCCCTTCTTTTTTCTCTTTTTTTCTTCTTTTTTTATCTTTCTCTCCTGCTTGCCTCCCCGTTTTATTGCCCCCCCCTGTTTCAAAAAAGTTGCCCCCCGTGCCCCGCCGTTTTTGAATTGCCTCCCCCCGTTTAAACCCCGGGGGGCAGTGCACATGTCGGTTTGGGGACTTTAGAGCCGAGGGACTTTAGCCGGGACTTTAGAGCTTCTAAAGAGCCTTAGAAAGATTTTTTCTAAGTCTAAGCCTAAGCAAACCCTAAGCTTAAGCCTAAGCAAAACCTAAGCCTGAACCTAAGTCTAAGCAAAAGACTGAGCGCCTAACCCCTCGCTCCGGCTCTAAAGTCCCGTTACCCACAGGTCTGAGAATGCAAGTTTTATTGCATTTTTTATTCCTAAATCACTCATTTTGACCTAAGATTTCAGTTTTGAGGCACTTAGAATCATTTTGAGACATTTTTTCATTTTTTCAAAATATAAGGATTAACCATTTCTCCTTTCCTCACGTCAGAGTTCAAAGGAGGTTAAAATAAAACTAAAAACATTTGGGGAGAAGGGCTAAAAAAAACTCCCACCAACCACCGAACCTCACACTTTCAACCTCCAAACGTTTAGGTCACACTTTACTTTTATTACACAATTAAGGGAATTACTATAAACAAGTTTGTTATTGTTTACATAGTGCATAGTATTTTATTTATTGTCTTTATTTATTTATATAAATTAAAACCAGTTGTTTGTTTAATATTTTAAATAAGCTTTAACATGATTTATTGTTTTAAGGTCCAGGAATGGTCCGAATGCCTCAGGACGCAGGGCCGGGCGGCTCGATGCCTTTCGTGGGTCCCGGGCCAGGGGCGCTGTTTTCCCCGGAAATGCGGGGCGGAGCCCCCGTCATGCACCCCATGCCGCGCCCCATCCACGCAGCCACCCGGCTACCGCCTTCCCACCCCATCCAGGTACCTTTAGTCTTTTTACTACTATCATAGATTGGGTGGGGGTTGGGAGTTATACCCCCTGAAAATCTTCAAGCGGAACACACTTCCCTAAAATTTCGGGGTAGCCCGGACACCCCCCTTTAATTTGGAGGTCCCATGTGCCAGTACTAAAATAGGGTATTTGGGGTTTAGGCATCCCCCTAAAATTTGGGGGGTCCCAGTACTAAAAACGCTAAAAATGGGCTATTTGAGGTATACCCTAATAAAATTTTTGAACACCCCCGTATTTTGGGGGTCGAAAAAATCATAAAAAATCGATACCCCCCTCCAAAAAAAAAAAAAAATCAGGGAGGCTGCCAACCAATGCCTATGACCCTTTAAGCCTGGTTCATACTTCGTCCAAAGTGTCCTAAGGACAATTTTGACAAAGTAAAATTGTTCTATAGACAATCGAAAACTTTCTTTAGACAGTCCAAAGGACGTTTAAAAGATAGTCCAGTGTGTCTCAAACGCAAGCTAAAATATTTCAGCTTGCGGTTTGAACACTTGACTGTGTTTTGACTGTCCGAAAGACACTTTTGAATTGTCCACAGGACAATTTTACTTTGTCAAAATTGTCCTTTGGGCGAAATATGAACCAGCCTTTCTTTAATGCCTTATCAAGATTGAATTAGCGTATTCTTTCCTTTGGAATAAAGTCGGCAACCTCACTGGAGATAAAGTACGTATAATAAAAAAATTTTTGTTGAAGTCTTTAAAACCAACCTCTCGTTTTATATAAAATTTGTTCTCTATGTAGATTTTTTTCTTTAGAATTTCGGTCCAATGATGAGACCGCATGGTCCAGTGGTGTCGAGAAGTCCATGGCCAGCCACTTCGTCGGTAAGTCTGTTTATTATTTAAATACTATTTGAAATTTTTTTTTAATGGTGTTATGTTATTCACGCTCATATGGCCATAAATACGTTGATACCAAACCGCTTTCAGATTTTTTTGTGGAGTAAGGTCTATTTAAAATAGAATTAAAAAAACTTTGAGAAGCTAAACACTGGGTACAAATACCTACCAAGACCTCATTTTCGACATTAAAACCAGCGCCGAATATTAGAGGTAAACTTGAACCCAAAAGATAAAAGGATTTACTTCTAGCCTCGATGTGAAAAATGCCTAGCCCTCTAGCCGCGATATCCCAAGTGAAAAACTCCGGCTTTTCCATCTTATAAAACTTTTAATTTTGAACCCCCTCTCCCTCGGAATTTTCTACTAACGTGCTCATTATGAATTTATTAGGGTCCCTCGATAATGACGAACGGTCCAGGCGGCCCCGGAACGCCCTTAATGCAGAGTCCTCAAAATATGCCCCCTTCTGGTAAGTGTAGTAGAACCACTAAAATTAATAAAAAAAAGTTATTTAGAAGAAAAGATAAAATCTTCTGGTACGTAGTAGAGAATAAAAATTAAAATAAAATCAAATTAAATTAAAGTTAAATTAAAAATGACGAAGATTAAATTTTTTTATACATGATAGGGAATAATCAAGTTATAAATTTAAAAATGACAAATTATAAATTTATATGAGTGAATTTTTTATTATATTACTATATTAGATCAGAGATAAACTTTGAAAATACTAATATATTAATAATTTTTCAGACGTCACTCCAGGAGGTGATAGGTTCAACAATATGATGCCGGTTTCAGGGGCAAGTTCAGTAAGTGTAAACTTTTTATTATTACGTAATTTAACTCATTTCTAATAAAAATTTTGTAATTTTGGCAGGATAATAATTGTGTTTTTTTTTAAGACATGGCTCGAGATTTCTGAAATACTTTAAAAGCCAAAAACTTCTGCAAACCCCATTATGTTAAAATAATTTTTGTAAATTAATTTCAAAATTGAAAAAGAAGTCAATAAATGAACGGTTTGGTCGTGGTTTTTTTATTACAGTGAGGGCATTTATTCTTATTTTAAAGTTGTTGTTGTTGTGTTAATTATATTGTTATTTTTTTAGTTTCCTATGAGCGGTGAGAGCGGGGCGGGTGGCTCCGCGTCGGGGAGCAACGCCGCTGAGATGATGTTGAACGGAGAGGTGGACATCAAGAATTCCCCGTCCAATTCCCACGGTATCAACAACGGCGGGACCCCGGGGCCCGCCTCAGCCCCGGGACCCGGCGGCCCCGGCCCGGGCGGCCCCGGCCAGGGCGGCGGCCCCGGCTCCGTCCCATCGGGCCGGGGCGGAGGGGGCGACGGCGGCGGCGGAGGGAACCAGCAGCCGGGTTCCGCGGATTCGATGGAGTTCGCCGGCTCCTTCCCCGGCGGGGCGGACAACGTAAGAACTTTAAGCTTTAATTATTGATTTTTTTTATCGGTTTTATTGTATGCTGTCTTTACGAAAATTGCCTTGAGTATTGTATTGTTGAACAATTAAAAAGTACAAAATGTGCGAAAATTATGTGAGTATGTATTTGGGATAGTAATCTACCCACTGATACTAAACTCAAAGGCTGTCTGGAAGCGACAAATCTAACAAGCAAAGTTTTTTACAGTTTCCTTTTAATAATCCTTTTGCATATATAAATTTAACATAATGACCCTGTAGTTTTTTGCTTTTTTTTCTTAAAAAGATAAGTCAATTTACAATTTGATTTTATAATACTTTTAATTTTATTTTTTTATTTGCAATAATTATAAAAATGATGCAATAAACAAGAATGAATTGCGTTATTTTTAAAAAACAAAACGAAATTAAAAAATTAATATAAATTTTAGCAAAAATGAAACAAGGAGCACTTAGTTTTTAATTTAAAGGACTTTTTTTAGATCTAGTAATGTTTTAGCCATTCCAAATAATTGTAAATGGACTGCTTGGCGGTTTTTTAAAATTAAAAAGTGCTTATTTATGTACCAAAATTAATTAAAATTTGCAGTTTCAAAGATTATCAGATATTTAATGCCGTTTCAAACATCATAAACATTTCCAAAATCAAGTTTTCAATGTGTTTTGATAAAAAAATTCCGTTTTTTTATTTGACGCTACCTGATGGAATTTCGGTTTATGTCTTTTGTAGAAAATAAATATTTAGCAATATTAAACTTTAATACCTACTCAAAACTTTGATCCAGTAGATGTTAATTTTATACAAATTGTAGTTTTTAATTTGTTATCTGAACTTGATAGAATAAGGCTGAATAAAGTTGATTAAAATAAAGTTGCCAAATAAATTAAAAATACACCGCTTGCCCGTTTCAGAAAGTTAAATTCGGCCACTCTTAACTTCGGTCACCCACCGTGTGTTTTTTTGCCTTAAGAAAAGTTATGAATTGAAATGTGTGTGTCTTGTGTAGATAATCCTTCATGCCATTTATCGAGACATATGCAGTTAATTTTATAACTTTTAACATGACAAAAAACACAGTTGATGGCCAAAATTAGGGCTGGCCGAATTTAAGTCAGTTATCCTAATTAATTTATGAAGTTTTTAGGAGCAAAGCGAAATATTAAAAATCAAAGCAGATATGTTAGCGGAAACCCGACAGTTTGAATCCAAAGACGGCCCTGGTGTGGCTAATGACTGGGAATAATAATAATACATACCATCGTTAATAAATTGTGTACCGCGATTGGAAATATTTCACCACTGCTGTCGATTATCTGACGGATTTTTGATGTGAAATGTGATTTGTGAAAAACGGTATAATAAAGCTGCAAATGAACGCTTATTGCAACGGAAGAAACTTTAAACTAGGATTGTTTTTTTTTACCGGAAAGTATATTCGCGGTTATTGTTGGAGAAATAATCGACTGGATGTGTCCTAATGATGGTATAATATATACTTTGCTCCAAAATTTAACTTCTCGCCTCATAATAACAATAATAATCATAACGATCCATCCATAATACTAAACGCCGAATTTATATATCCAGCTTTTCGGCGAAATCAAAATGCGAATGAATTTTGTCTCTTCGAAGGCTCAGCTCTGCAGCTGTTGGATCGTTAGCGGTTTAAAACGACCATATGGTTACCACCACAATTGACAACGTTTTAATTGGTGACTTTTGTTGACAATTGTCAGCTTGTTTTAAACGCATGCAATGCATACGGAATGGAAGCCCCTGCGGATATACAGTGTATTGCTGAACGAACAGCGCTTTACCTACAGCTATTTAATAATATAGTACAGTTGCAGTATTTAATGTCGGTCTGTTTGGTATATGCGAATGAGATTTAAAATTTAGAATTCTTGCTGATAATAAATAGTGTAAGTTTTACCAATACTAAATACTGAGATGAAAACTAGGAAAAAATTATTTCATAGTCTTGTGACTATTAGAATTTTAGATCTCATAATCACTTTACTGCATGAGCATTACTAAAGAAAATACATAATATTTTTGTTAAGGAGCTATATATCTTAAGAGTAGAATTTTTTTATCCAGGCTCTTGTGAAGATTAGATATAAATGAAATAACGCACTTGGTGTGAACAAACCACCCACTAATAACTATTTTGAACGTGGCTTTCCATATCGGAGTATCGCAAAATTTTCGTATGTACAACATTATTTCAGACGATAAGAATAAAAGTTCGAGTTAATTGATTTTTACGGTATCTAGATTTTCGGTTCTTTCTATACCTAAATATTTTCTGTTTAAACACTCCTCCAATAAGAAATATTTTATGAATTATAATAATATATTGCTAAAACACTCAGAAACGTTAAACTGTCCTGGGAAAATTCAACTTTTAAGTTATAATGCTTCGTTAGAAATGAAACCTTGTGATCTCTAATTGAAAAGTTCCTAGCTACTATTGCAACTAGAAAATTTTTCATGTAAAAATAGTATGTTTATATAGAAGTATGGTAGTAATTCCTTGGTTTATATAATAATAATATGTGCTGTGCATACATGGGCAAATTAGTTCGGAGTGGAGGGCATAGGTGGGCAGCCTCTCGGATTTTGGGGGGGGGGGTATAGGGGGGGGTCAAATTTTAGGGGGGGTGTCCAGCAAGACCAAATTTTGAGGGGGGGTGTACCCAATATTTCCGCGCTGCCTTAAAATGAGCTTAAAACGCGTAAAAAGACGTAAAACAAGCATATAAATGCTTTAAAACTGTGTAAGATTAAAATAAGACCTTATTGCAACTTATAAATTTTAGTTTTTTAATTCTTTTAATAATAATGTGCAGTGGCGCAGGCGCGCAGGATTTCATTTCAGGGGCGTCGGTTCTTTGGGGGGGAGAAAAAGTGTTGTCAAAGCGGCGCGAAGCGCCGCCGCCTGCGCCGCGTAGCGGCGCCAGCCGACGCGAAGCGTCGGCCGGGGGGTCTGGGGGGTGTTTCCCCAGCCGCCGGAGGCGAAAATTTTTTAAAATATATACTAAAAACGGCTTAAAAATCGTCTCCTGGTGATCCCGTGAACATACATTTTACTTTTGTTTGTTTACCTAATTTCTACATCATTTTCTGTGATCTTAAAAATTCAGGCAGGGGGGTTCGGGGGGGGAACAATTCCCCCCGAGGAGAAAATTTATAATTTGAGGCGCTAAAATACACTAGAAATTTTAATTCCAAATGATACTAATTACAAAATTTAAGGTTTTTTATAGCTATACTATACATTTATAACATGTGTTTAAAACGTTAAAAAAAGGATAATAGTGTTTATAGTAGTTTTATTAAACATGTATGCCTTAACTACTGAATGGGATAATCGATTTGCAATTGAAAAACTAAGATAAATTGCCAATTTAAACTGCCCACGTAGCGGGGAAATTTAAACTGCCCGCGTAGCGGGGGAATTTAAAGGTAATAAAAGGTAATGAACAGGGAAATAAGGTACGGAAAAATTTTTTAGTCCTTTTATAACACTTAAAAATTTTTCTTTGGGAGGCGAATTTGGGGGGGGGGTGTCCCCGACTACCCTAAATTTAAGGGGGGGTGTAACCAAAATCCGAAATTTTGGGGGGCGGGCACAACCCCCCCCCCTCCGCCCACCTATGGTGGAGGGGGTTAAATAAACCCCAAATCAGGGGGGGGGTAAAACCCCAAATTAGGGGGGGTTAAAATCCGACAAATGCAAAATACAAATACCCCAGGGACGTAGCCAGAGTTTCATTTTGGGGGGGGGGGGGCGGATTTGTAGTACAAAAAAAAAATTTCGGGGGGGGGGGGGGGGGCTCCGCCCCCCCCCCCCCCGAAATTGCGGGGGGGGGAGGGGGGCGGAGCCCCCCTTAATTTTTGAAAACGTTAAAAACCAGGGATAAACGTAGATAAAGCTGTATAATACACTGTTTTTGGCCTAATAACCTATTATCTAATGTTTTTAGCGGTAAAAACATGTTTTCTTAGTTAAAAATTACATAAGCACACATTGGCAGAGCCTGGATTTTACAAAAAAGGAATTTAGAGACGTTAGTTTCAGACCCCTTGGCTAAACCCACATTGTAAACCAAAGCACATAAGCAGCATCTCGGTTCCATGTTTTCTAGGGTACCTACCTATATGAAAAAAATCCGAGCCAATGCTATAGGCGGCAGGGAAATTTAGGAGGGGGGAGGTACAAATCAACCAATATGATTGTTTGTTCTGCTTTCTGTGTAGTACTTATTACTTATAAAAATTATTGTACTAACTTTGAAATAACATTAGCATCAGGCAACATAAATAACGAGATATATATATGTATGTATACTATAGAAGGTGACCGCTGAGCGAAACGAAGCGGAGGGATTTTTGGGGGTCCATTGGGGTACTAAATTAATTTAAAGTTTGGCGCCGAGCGATTAGCGAGGCGCTAAAAAATTTCGGAATTTTTAGCCTCTGAAAACCCGGGCCAAATTTTACTATCTGGCGACCATTTCGGCGGGGGGGCGGCCGCCCCCCCGCCCAACCACTATCCTTATTTTTCCTCCTGTCCGACCGTTTCGGGGGGCGGGGCGGCCGCCCCCCGCCCCCCTGGCTGCGCTCCCTGAAATACCCATATCGTTTTTTTTTTCTGGAGCTGCATTTTACCCTATCGTTTTTCAAATTTCAAAAAAAAAATAGGTAAAAAACGCTAATTTTAGGTAAAAAACACTTCTTAATGCATTTTGAGCTTTTTACTGTTTAAAACATTCATTTTGCCCTCAAAACTTCCAAGTTTGGAGAAAGTTATAAGTCATTTTAAATACTTTTTTCTTCATTTTTCAAAATTGGGGGTTAACCATTTTTTCTCCCACTTCTAAGGGGGGGGGGGGGGTTAAACCCCCTTTCGACCAGAATTCGGGGGGGGGTGACACTCCCAACCCCCCCCCCCCGTGTACCACATGTATGGTGCTTGAGTTGCCGCAAAGCTGAACATCAGCTTGTGAATCTTGGAGCGTTGTTATGTTATAATGTGATAACAAATGGATCGTTACTTTGTAAATAAAGGGCATTGGAGGCTAGGTTTCGCGATACAATAAAAAAAAAAGTTTTTTTTTTCAAAAAAAAAAACTTTTTACACAGTTTTTCGTCTTGAAATTTCAAAAAATTATTTAGCATAAATGTGACTCTAAAAAATATAAATATTCGGAGGCATACCACGGGTAAGTTGAGGCTCCGGAGGAAGGAGGGCATACATGGGCACGGGGGGGTTGGGGGGGGGGTTAGACCCCCACCAATTTTGTAATGGGGGGTTTTACCCCCCCCCACCGTCGGAAGTGGGGGGGGGGGAGAAAAATTAACCCCCCCAACTTCGGAAAAATGAAGAAAAAATGTTTTTCAGAATCTATTTCTCACTGCCTCCAAACTTAAGTTTTGAGGTTAAAATAAACCCCTGTTAGCACTAAAAAGCTCAAATATAAAAAAGGGCTTTTTGACTCTAAAATTAGCGTTTTGATGGATTTTTCCAATAAGAAATATTATGACGAAAAACTGTGTAAAAAGTTTTTTTTTTTGAAAAAAAAAAACTTTTTTTTATTGCATCGCGAAACCGAGCCTCCAATGCCTTTTATTTTCAAAGTAACGATCCATTTGTTATCACATTATAAGTTAACGAGGCTAGAAGATTTTGAAGCTATGTTTAACTTTCACGCCACACAGCACCATACATGGACACGGGGGGGGGGGGTTGGGAGTGTTACCCCCCCCGAATTCTGGGAAAGGGGGTTTAACCCCCCCCCCCACTTAGAAGTGGGAGAAAAAAAGGTTAACCCCCAATTTTGAAAAATGAAGAAAAAAGTATTTAAAATGACTTCTAACTGTCTCCAAACTTGGAAGTTTTGAGGTCAAAATGAATGTTTTAAACAGTAAAAAGCTCAAAATGCATTAAGAAGTGTTTTTTACCTAAAATTAGCGTTTTTTACCTATTTTTTTTTTTAAAATTGAAAAACGATAGGGTAAAATGCACTCCAGAAAAAAAAACGATATGGGTATTTCAGGGACGTAGCCAGGGGGGGGCGGCGGGGGGGCCCCCCCCCCCCCCGAAACGGTAGGACAGGAGGAAAAATAGGGATCGTTGGTTGGGCGGGGGGGCAGCCAGCCCCCCCTCCCCGAAAAATGATCGCCAGATAGTAAAATTAGGGGTTTTCAGAAGCTAAAAATTCAAAATTTTCTAGCGCCTCGCTAATCGCTCGGCGCCAAACTTTAAAATAATTTTAGTACCCCAATGGACCCCCAAAAATTTGTTCCGCTTCGCTTCGCTCAGCGGTCACTTTCTATAGTATACATACATATATATATCTCGTTATTTATGTTGCCTGATGCTAATGTTATTTCAAAGTTAGTACAATAATTTTTATAAGTAATAAGTACTACACAGAAAGCAGAACAAACAATCATATTGGTTGATTTGTACCTCCCCCCTCCTAAATTTCCCTGCCGCCTATAGCATTGGCTCGGATTTTTTTCATATAGGTAGGTACCCTAGAAAACATGGAACCGAGATGCTGCTTATGTGCTTTGGTTTACAATGTGGGTTTAGCCAAGAGTTATGAAATGAGCGTCTTTAAATTCCTTTTTTTGTAAAATCCAGGCTCTGCCAAATGGGGAGATGCACCATCGAACGAACTGAATAATAATAAAAAAATTTATTAATTAAACGTAGATTTTTTTCCAAATTTTCTCTTTTATTGTATTTTATTAATTTAAAATTAAACATTTTTTAACGGAAAAATAGAAAGTAAATTGGAAGGAGACGTACACGTTTTACACTATTTCCATTTGGTTTAAGCGACAAAATACAAAGGTTATTGAATTAATTCAAATAATAAAGATCCAAGAAATTTTAAAAACCATCCATATTTTAATTATAAATTTCCATCATCTTAAAAGCCGCGTTTTAGAGAACTCGCAAAAACAAAACCAAAACAAATTCAATAGATATAACTAATGAAATACTTAAAATTTTTAGCTCCAATAATATAACAAGTCGAACTATTTATCAATATTTAACATCAATCTCACTTAAAAACTTTAAACTACTAATTAGCAAAACGGCAACATTTTTTTTACACAGTTGGGTTAAACTAGGATATGCCACGACAGCTTTTAGGTTTAAAAACAAACAAAACCTAAAAATTCAATAAATAAAACTAAAAACATATATATAAAAACACCTTTTACAAATAAAGAGTTAGATTTAATCAAGTTTCCTAATTTATTTAGGGATAAGTCACTCATAAACCTATTACCTGTTGAAAATAAAATACTGGGTACTCTTAAAATAGTATATACTTAAGATCAAAATTGGATGCAGGGTGTGTAATTATAATGCGTTTCTAAAATCTTTGACTTTTGAAAAATTAACCACACTTCTTCAAAGTACTTGTAAATGGTAATTTTCTCAATTTTGCGATTTAAATCACTAGCACATAATCACAGGAGACCTTAGAGTAATGAGTAATAAGGATACAGAAAATTTATTACAACATGGTACGAAATATATAATACCCCAACCAATAGATTGGAAGAACGTGATTAACTCTAATGAAATATGCCTAAATAATATAATTCAACATTGCTGCAAAAAACATAAAATAAAAGCTATAGATTTAAAAAATTTTGTGACTAAAGTTAAAATCCTTCAGGTTGAAATTCAGGGCGTAACCGCTTGCCGTCAGGAAGAAATAAAGAATGAACGCTTGAGAATAAAAATAATAAAAAAAAGTTTTTAGAAATAATGTAACCAATTATTATTATGTAAGTTGCGCCAGGTGTTTCTCTCCTCACGTGATATTTTCTCCAAGAACGAGTGGTTACTTTACCACCTAGTCATTTTCACCCTGATAGAATTCATCTTTAGAAGCAGAATAAATATTAATAACCAAATTAATTTTTGGAACAAAATATATAGTAATAAAAAGTTACAATTTCAGTATTCAAATGAAAAACTTAAAAATAATTGTAAAGTTTTACACTCTAAATACATTATTACTACAGCCGACAAAGCAGCTAATAATTTTGTAATTATTTCTAAAAAATTTTATGGATTACAACTTTCAAAAGAACTAGAAATTAACTACGTGAATCAAAAATGGAAAATAGTTGGAAATAATGTATATAAACCCCTTACAAATGAAGAAGAAAAAGATATAATAAATAGCCATATATATTTTGCTAATTACTTTAATGTTCAAATTCGAGACAACTGTAAAACTTTACCACATATTTTTAGCTACCTAAAACTACATAAAAATCCTACAAAATTCAGAGTTATAGCAGGAACAAGATGTGCCAGCACAAAACCAATATCCAAATTATTAGGTAGAATACTAAATTTTTTCGAAAATCATTTTTGTAACTACTGTCAAGCACTACTGTAAAGGACAAAATAGGAACGGTATATCGGTCTGTTAAAAATAGTCTCAAAGTTTTAGATAAGTTCAATGAAGTTAACAAAATAACAAGCCTATTCAATGGAGATTTTAGCACACTATATTTTAATTTAGAACATAATATCATTAGCAAAGACTAATATAGTCTAATCAAATGTAAATTATTATCAGAACGCCAACAAAAATTTTTTAATTACATAGGGATATAAAAGAGTTTTTTACACGTTTATGAACATCTATCTAAAACTTTATGCCTAATATAAAACAGAAATCAAACAACTTACATTAAATTTACAATCGATAACAGCTAATGAAAATTTGCCAATACTATTTTCAAACAAGTGTCATTAATTCCTATGGGAGGTAACTGATTACTCACAAGTAGCAGATTTAGTGCTTTCATATAAGGACTTTACATCCTTAAAATACAATCCAGATTTTAAAAAATGTTACAAAATAACAGCTAGATATGTAGATGAAATGTTCTCAATGTTAATGGTAACAATTTTTTTGTAGGCGTGTAAAGACATTTATCCAAAATCCTTACAATTAAATCAAACAACTGTCTCAGAAATACATACTTCTTTTCTAGATTTAGAATTAAAATGTAATAATAATAATATAAACAACTTGCTTATCATTGTGTTCAATAAGACTGATGGGTTTAATTTTCAAGTTATTAGATATGTTCATAAAAAAAGCAACATTTCAAAAATAATTTGGGAATAAATATTCCTATACTCTTAATTTATAAGGATTTTTAGAATTTAAAAACACTTATGAAAGTTTTATAAAAAAGGTAATTGAAATTTGTGTACAACATATTAAACTCCAAAGGTGTGACTTGCATTTTTTTATTACAACTGGACAAATAACATCATATCAGCAAATTATAGATCTATCGCACTTGTGACGACATGCTTCTTTTGGTTTTTACTCTTATCAGGGTAGATAAAACCATTTTTCGCTTTATGCGACATTCGTGTTTTATTAAAACTAAAATTTAAATGTGAAATATTTTAATAACCACAAAAAATTTGTATATATATTATGTGTACGTGAAAAAGTAGGTATTTTTCTTCATGCAAATAAAAAAACTGAAGATTAAAAACGCAATAATTCCAATTTTTGGGTATTGAAAGAAACCCTAACAAGGGCACTCAGCCTAAAGTATTACATTTCGCGACAGCAGCCGTTTTTAAATTCTTTTTCTGAGGAAGTCAACGCACCCTGGATATAGATATAGATATATAACCTTGTAATTGACTAGGCTTGCCACTTTGTAGGACTGGAACTACTAAATATGGGTACATTACCATATGTATAATTTTCGATTAAATCAATTTTTTAGGTGAGGTCATGTGAGATTTCAAAGTAGTGCTCTTATAGATCAACTTTGACTTGGACTAGGCTTCCACTATTTTGATGGACCAATTTTTGAAGTAGAAACTTTATAGCTTTTACTTCTTAAATTCTGGGTTAAATCAGAAACCAGGTGGGGTCGTGTGGGAATTCTAAGCTGTTCTATTTCCAGGTTTTAAAAAATTTTTATTATAAGACGTGTTACTTTGTGTTGGACTGGACTTTCACCACTTTTGATGGACCTCAACTTAAAATATGGCGTGACAGCTTTATTTAAAAAAAACTATTATTATTTATACTAATATTATTATACTTATATCTGTCTTATACTATTTTATACTAATATTTTAACTACTATTATTTAGAAAACGATATGGGGAACACGTTTAAGGCTTGCAAAGGAATGCAGAAAAATTCGATTGTAAATTACAAAAAGCTCGCTTGGACTTAGGCTTTCTTGAGAAGTGTAAAGATCATGATTTAATTCCTTTCGATTTTTCTTTCTTGAGAACGTTTTTTTTCGCTTTCGATTACCTAACTCTCGCCTTAGAAACACTTGCAGTTATGAGTCCAGTCAGCAGATATTTTTATCCAAAGAAATTCGACAAAAAGAGGTTTCCATTCAAACTCTTAGTAACCAGCTTTCAACCATTTGATCCAGTCTTTGAGATTTTGAGTTTCTCCTTTTGATTTTGTTCATTTGGCGCGCATTACTTCTAAATCTAGTAATATTCGTCTTAGAGATGAGAAAAAAATCCAAGAATGCAAGTTTGATCGCCTGCAGCCAGAGCATTTTAAAAACTTTCATGATCCGTCCACTATTATTCAAAATCTCTCATCATTTGTTATATCACTGATTCACAAAAAAGCTTTATTGCGCGATCTTAACTTTGCTTTATACCTAAGAGGCTTCAAGAATGTGACTATCTTCTTCCGTTTGAACTCTCGTATCGTTCAATTCATCATTTAATTGTGTTTAACAGAAATCAAGATCTGATAAAGGCATCTATTCAAGAATCTGCTTTATCTTTTTTTACCAATATAATGACTCACCCCGACCACACGTTTTATCTAAGGCTGAAAATCAAGCTCTCAAAAATTTGTCAAGTCAAAAGAATCTCATTATTCAAAGATCTGATAAAGGAAATACAATTCTTCTTCTTGATCGTCAGTCCTACATTGAAAGTGGATAGGATTTTATCAGACATCTCTAAATTTCAAATGTGTCCAAGGGATGGCCGTTTTAATTTTGTTGTCCACCATCAAGAAAAATTTCGTTCTGCTCTACGATTCTTTTATAAGCGTGGTTTTATCTCCGAAGATTTGTTAAAGGGATTATCTCCAGTCGGATCTCAACCTGGTCGACTCTATGGTTTAGCTAGGATTCAAAAAGAAAATGTACCTTTGAGACCTATTCTTTCGTCGATTGGCACAGCATCTTTTAAACTCGCGAAATTTCTTGTTCCCGTTTTAGCTTCTTGTACAATAAATGTATATACGGTTTCTGACTCATTTTCCTTTACAAAGGAAATTTCCGCTTTATCTTTTCCGCATGTTTCATCTGATGATCTCCATTTAGCCAGTTTTGATGTTAAAAGCCTTTTTACCAATGTACATCTTAAAGAAGCAGTTGAGATATGTTCTGAAGAAATTTTTAATACTCCGAATTGTCCAAAAGGTTTTATTTCAAAGCAAGACGTCACAGATTTTATCACATTGGCAGTTGATAACAATATTTTTTTTTCAATTCTCACCTTTATCGCCAGATTGATGGAGTCGCAATGGGATCGCCATTAGGTCCGACTCTTGCTAACGCCTTTCTTTGCTATCATGAGCGTCAATGGTTACAGAACTGCCCTTTGGAATTTAAGCCCCTGTTTTACCGCCGTTATGTCAATGACTGTTTTGTAGCGTGATAAATCGCACGTTTTAAAGTTTAAGGAATTTTTAAATTCGCGCCATAAGTCTATCGTTTTTACCTCTGAGGAAGAAAATAATAATGTTTTACCATTTTTAGATTTGTTAATTTCTAAGCAAGATAATAGGTTTAGTACTTTTGTTTATAGAAACCTAGTTTTAGTGGTGTTTATTCCGATTTTATTAGTTTTATTCCTAGCACGTTTAAATTTGGTCTTGTATTTTCAGTATTGTATAGATCTTTTCCTTTATTCAGTAGTTTTAAGAATTTTCATTGTGATTTTTAAATGTACTCAAATCTTGTTTACTAAAGTCATCTTATCCCTCGTGTTTTATCCATTGGTATGTTATGAAATTTCTAAATAAGGCTTTGCGTGCAGACAACAATAAGTCATGCACAGTTGATAAATTGTCTTTGTGTATTGTTTTACCCTACGCTAGTTGGTGTTCCATACGTGTTATTGCAAAATTAAGAAAATTAATTTATCGTTTTTACCTCAGGTTAGTCTTAAAGTAGTGTTTCCAAATTCACGTCAAGTTTCAAACTATTTCCCGTTTAAGGACAAAATACCGTTTGAACTGAAATCCAACATTGTTTATAATATCAATGTGGTGACTGCAATGCTGCTTATATTGGCGAGTCCACTCGTCACATAGGTACCTGGATTTCAGAGCATATTGGTATTTCGTGCTTGACGAAGCGATCAGTTTTATCTAAGCCATCCGCGATACATGATCATGTTTTATTTTGTAAGGACCAAACTGTTGAGCCGAGTTTTAATGATTTTTATGTTTTAGCATCTGATTCTAATGAGTTTCGTCTTAAAATTAAGGAAAGTCTCTGTATTAAGAAAAATAAGCCTGTTTTAAACAAAAATATTGCTAGTATTGAGCTTTTTTGTTTTTAATATATATATTTTTACCTTGATGTTCCTCTTTATTATTGCTTTTTCTTCTTTTAGTCATATATGTTTTATCAGTATGTTTTATTAGTATTGTAACTTCCATATATTATATTGTATTTATTGATATTTAGAATTTTTGTAATTTATTAATTTAGAAATGTAATGTATAACTGATGATGGATCCAGCTGAATCCGAAACGTCTTATCCTTATGTACTCAATAAACGTTTTATCTTTATTTTTTATTGCAATATTTGGGGTGGGGTGTGGTGGGTTGTTGTTTTGGTTGTGGGTTGGTGTTTTTTTTTTTGTGGTTTTTTTTTTGTTTTTTTTTTTTTTTTTTTTGTTTTTTTTTTTTTTGTTGGGGTTTTGTTTGGTTTTTTTTTTTTTGGTTTTTTGCTTGTTTTGTTGTTTTTTTTTGGTTTTTTTTTTTTTTTTGTTTGTTGGGTTTTTTTTTTGTTTTTTTGGTTGTGTTTTGTGTTGTTTTGTTTTTGTTTTTTTTTTTGTTTTTTTTGTTTTTGTTTTTTGTTTTTTTTTGTGTGTTTTTTTGTGTTTTTTTTTTTTTTTTGTTTTTTGAGTTTTTGTTTTGATTTGTGTTTTTTTTGGTTTTTGTTGTGTGTTTTTTGTTTTGATTTTGTGGTGTTTTTTGTTTGTGTTTTGGTTTTTTGTTTTGGGGTGTTGTTGATTTGTTTTGGTTGTTGTTTTTTTGTTTTAGTGATTGTTTTGTTGTGTGTTTTGAGGTTTTTGATGCTTTGTTTGGGGGTTGATGTTTGGGATTGCTTTGTTTGAGATTTTTTTTTTGTTTTTTTGTTTTGTGATTTTTTTGGTTGTTTTTGTTGTTGGTTTGTTTTTTTTGTGGGTGTGGTGAGGAGTTGATGTTTGTTGTGTTGGATTTTTTGGATTGTTTGTTGGGTGATTGATTTGTTTGTTTGCTGTTTTTTTTTTTTGTTGCTTGGTGATTTGTGTTTTTGGATTGGTTGGTTGTGGGTGTTTGTGAGATTTTGTTATGTGAGGGTTTGTGTGTGTTTGGTTGTGGGGGAAGGTGAGGGGTTAATGTTGTAGGTATGTTAGTTTTTTTGTTTTTGTTGATTGTGGTTTTTTTGTTTGTTGATTTTTGTTTTGGATGGTGGGGCTATGGCATTGGATTTGTTGCTTTGATTTGGGATTGTGGATTTGGTTTTGGTGGTTTTGCTGTTGGGTTTTGGTGAGGGGCTAATGGAATGTGTGTTGTTTTGGTTTTTGATTGGCTTTTGTGTTGTTGCTTGTTGTTGGTTTTTGCGGTGTTTTTTTGATATTTTTTTGTGTTTGTTTTTGTTTTGTGTTGGTATTGTGTGTGTGTGTTGGTTTGGAGATTTTTTTGTTGCTATTTTTGCTTGTTTTTTGTTGTTTTGAGTTGGTGGATGGGATGAGGATTTGGGTGGGATTTTTTTTTGGTTATATTTGTGCTTTTTTGTATTTTGAGCTTTGGCTAGTTTATTTGATAGATTGAGCTGTTTTTTGCTGTGCGGATTTGAGTATTGAGATTTTGTGATTATTGTTTGGGATGTTCTTTGATTTGCGTTTGTTTTTTGGGGTTTGTTGCTTTTTTTTGGTGCTTTTTTGGCTTTTTTTTTTGTTTGTGATGGCTTTTGTTGTGACTTTGTGAGGTTTTGTTGGTGGTGGTTTTTGTTGCTTTTGTTTGTGTTTGCTGTAGCTGTCTATGCTGGTTTGTTTTGTTTTTTTTTGTGCTTGTGCCGTGAGCGCATTTGTTGCTGTGCGGTGCTTGCTTTTTGCTGTTTCCTGTTGTTGTTCTGTGATCTGCATTTGCTGTGGTTTCTTTCTTTGCTCGCTCCTGGGCCTTTGCGATTTGTTGCGGGTGGCATGGTCTGAGTTTGGTTGTGAGGAAGGTTCCGAAGGGTTACAGTTGGATGCATTTCTTTTGGCTGTGTTTCTTCAGGCAGCGTTTTCTTCGTGAGGACTTCTACCCCTTCTGTCAGGGTTTTCGTGTGTTGTTTGTCTCGGAGTTGGAAGTAGTTAAAGTTTGGGAATATATGTTTTTCTCAGGTGTGTTTCTTGAGTATGTTTGTAAGAGTTTTACTTGTCTATCTTGATTGAATTCTGTGTTTAAATTTGAATGCAAAGTCGGTGGAGTGAATCGTGATCTTATTAGTGGATTTTTTTGAGTGTGCATATTAATTTACGATTTTTGTAAATGTTTTGGTAGAAATAGATATCTTTGTGGTGTCACGAGAGGGTAAAAAGGCTAGTGGGTTGTGTTGAGTTAAGAAGGGGATCTTGATGTACAGTTAAGTATAGTAGTAGAGTTTGTATAAATATGTTAGTGAGAGGGAGGTGAGTAAAGTGGAAATTAGAAAATGTGTTGTGGGGCTTAAGAAGGTAATATTTAACTTTTATTAATTTTATAGTAAATAAATAAAGGGAGGGTATTTTTAATAAATAAATTAAATAATAGTTTGTATTAACTAGTTAGTCATTAATTATTAATGAATATATATAAAGTATGTATCTATATAAATTATTTAGTAAGTTTATTTGTTTGTTTATGTATGTTAAATAGAAAGGAAAGACATAAATATAGATTTTTTGTTTTGGTTATTAAAAGTTGTACGTGTTTTGTAATTTAGAGGTAAAAAGGGGAAAGGCGAGGATTCTGCCTCGTCCCGTGTAGGACGGGCAGGAAAGATGAGAGGAGGGGAGGGTCTAGTTAAGGCTTCGCTATATCTTTTTTTTATGACTAGCTTATATTTTAACCTCTTGGTTAAAATTTTATAGTGTGTATTGTGTGTGTTTTTTTCCCAATTTGTATATTTTGGTGTTGGGGGGTGTTGTTTTTTTTTTGCGTTTAGTAGTTACTATTTTTTTTTTTGTTGTTGTTGTTTTTGTTGTTTTTTTTTTTTGCGCGCCAAATGAAAAAATCAAAAGGTGTTTCTCAAAATTTCAAAGACTGATCATGGTTAAAGCGGTTCGTTTGAATGGAAACCAATTTTCGTTTTGCCGAATTTCTCTTGGATAAAACGCTCTATGACTTCTGGATACATAATTGCATTGTTTTTAAAAGGTAGTCAAGAGTTTATTAGCTAATCATACAGCGAAACTTTGAATTCTCACATGACCCCACGTGGAAATCGATTTAATCCAAAACATTGAATATTTGTAAATCATGAATCATTGTTAAGGTCAATTCGCAAATGGTGGAAGCCCAGTCCAAAACAAAGTGTTTGCTTTGTGGTTTTATTTAGATGAATTTTGTCAGGATTCATTTGGTATTAGTAAGTGCTTTCCATATCTTTTCTCATAACCCCAGCTAATTGATTTATTCCCCAACTTTAAATAAAGCTATTGCAATAAAAAATAAAGATAAAAAGTTTATTGAGTACATAAGGATAAGACGTTTCGGATTCAGCTGGATTCATCATCAGTTATACATTACTTTTCTAAATTAATAAATTACAAAAATTCTGAATATCAATAAATACAATATAATATATGGAAGTTACAATACTAGTAAAACATACTGATAAAACATATATGACTAAAAAAAGAAAAAACCATAATAAAAAGGAACATCAAGGAAAAATATATATATATTAAAAAACAAAAAAGCTCAATGCTAGCAATATTTTTGTTTAAAACAGGCTTATTTTTCTTAATACAGAGACTTTCCTTAATTTTAAGACGAAACTCATTAGAATCAGGTGCTAAAACATAAAAATCATTAAAACTTGGCTCAACAGTTTGGTCCTTACAAAATAAAACATGATTATGTATCGCGGATGGCTTAGATAAAATTGATCGTTTCGTTAAGCACAAAATACCAATTTGCTCTGAAATCCGGGTACCTATGTGACGAGTGGACTCGCCAATATAAGCAGCATTGCAGCCGCATTTATAAACAATGGCGGATTTCAGTTCAAACTGTATTTTGTTTTTAAACGGGAAATAGTTTGAAACTCTACGCCAATTTTGAAACACTACCCTAAGACTAACCTGAGGTAAAAAACGATAAAAATTTTTTCTTAATTTTGCGCTAACACGTAGGGAACATAATTCAGCGTAGGGTAAAACAATACACAAAGACAATTTATCAACTGTACATGACTTATTGTTGTCTGCGCGCAAAGCCTTATTTAAAAATTTCTTAACACACCAATCGATAAAACCAGACGGATAAAAGTTCTTACGTAAAAAAGACTTGAGTACATATAAATCACAATGAAAATTCTTAAAACTACTGGATAAATGAAACGATCTATACAATAATGAAAATACAAGACCAAACTTAAACGTACTAGGAATAAAACTATTAAAATCGGAATAAACACCACTAAAACTAGGTTTTCTATAAACAGAAGTACTAAACCTATTATTTTGCTTAGAAATTAACAAATCTAAAAATGGTAAAATATTATGATTTTCTTCCTCAGAGGTAAAAACAATAGACTTATGGCGCGAATTTAAAAATTCCTTAAACTTTAAAACGTGCGATTTATCACGAAAGACTATAAAACAGTCATTGACAGAACGGCGCTAAGGCAGGGGCTTAAATTCCAAAGGACAGTCAACCATTGACGCTCATGATAGCAAAGAAAGGCGTTAGCCAGAGTCGGACCTAACGGCGATCCCATTGCGACTCCATCAATCTGGCGATAAAGGTGAAAATTGAAAAGAAAAATATTGTTATCAACTGCCAATGTGATAAAATCTGTGAAGTCCTGCTTCAAAATAAAACTTTCTGGGCAATTTGGAGTATTAAAAATTTCTTCAGAACATATCTAAACTGCTTAAACTGCTTTAAGAGGTAAACTGGTAAGAAAGCTTTTAACGTCAAAACTGGCTAAATGGAGATCATCAGATGAAACATGCGGAAAAGATAAAGCGGAAATTTCCTTTGCAAAAGAGAATGAGTCAGAAACAATATATTTATTTATTGTACAAGAAGCTAAAACGGTAACAAGAAATTTCGCGAGTTTAAAAGATGCTGTGCCAATCGACGAAAGAATAGGTTTCAAAGATGCATCTTCTTTATGAATCTTAGCTTAAACCCTAGAATCGACCAGGTTAAGATCCGACTGGAGATAATCTCTTTAACAAATCTTCGGAGATAAAACCACGCTTATAAAACAATCGTAGAGCAGAACGAAATTGTTCTTAATGGTTGACAACAAAATTAAAACGGCAATCCCTTGCTGCACCTTCCTTAATGCGACACAATTGAAATTTAGAGATATTTGATAAAACCCTATCCATTTTTTTCAATGTAGAACGGACGATCAAGAAGAACAATTGTATTTCTTTCATCAAATCTTTGAATAATGAGATTCTTTTGACTGGAAAATTTTTTGAGAGCTTGAATTTCAGCCTTAGATAAAACGCGTGGTTGGGGTGAGTCACTATATCGATAAAAAAGAAGATAAAGCAGATTCTTGAATAGATGCTTTTATCAGATCTTGATTTCCATTAAACACAGGTAAATGACGAATTGAACGATACAAGAGTTCAAACGGAAGAAGATAGTCACATTCTTGAAGCCTCTTAGGTGGTAAAACGAAGTTAAGACCGCGCGATAAAGCTTTTAGTTGTGAATCGGTGATAAAATAAATGATGATAGATTTTGAATAATAGTGGACGGATCATGAAAAGTTTTAAAATGCTCTTGCTGCAGACGATCAAACTTGCATTCTTGGATTTTTTTCTGATCTCTAAGACGAATATTAGTAGATTTCGAAGTAATGCGCGCTAAATAAACAAAATCAAAAGGAGAAACAGAATTTCAAAAACTGGATAAAACGGTTGAAAGCTTGTTACTAAGAGTTTGAATGGAAGCCTTTTTTGTTGAATTTCTTCGGATAAAAATCTCTGCTGACTGGACACATAACTACGAGTGTTTCTAAGGCAAGAGCTAGCTAATCGAAAGCGAAGAAAATTAGGAATTAAATCATGACCTTTACAGTTCTAGAGAAAGCTTAAGTCCAAGCGAGCTTTTTGTAATTTACAATAGAATTTTTCTGCATTCCAGCGTAAAACGTGTTCCCCATATCGTTTTCTAAATAATAGTAGTTAAAATATTAGTATAAATAATATAATAATATATTAGTATAATAATATTAGTATAAATAATAATAGTTTTTTTTAAATAAAGCTGTCACGCCATATTTTAAGTTGAGGTCCATCAAAGTGGTGAAAGTCCAGTCCAACACAAAGTAACACGTCTTATAATAAAAATTTTTGAAACTGAAATAGAACAGCTTAGAATTCCCACATGAACCCACCTGGTTTTTGATTTAACCCAAAATTTAAGAAGTAAAAGCTATAAAGTTTCTACTTCCAAAATTTGGTCCATCAGAATAGTGGAAGCCCAGTCCAAGTCAAAGTTGATCTATAAGAGCAACACTTTGAAATCTCACATGACCTCACCTAAAAATTGACTTAATCCAAAACTATACATATGGTAATGTACCCATATTTATAGTTTTAGTCCGTCAAAGTGGCGAAAGCCCAGTCAATTACAAGGTTATATATCTATATCTATATCCAGGGTGCGTTGACTTCCTCAGAAAAACAATTTAATGGCTGCTGTCGCGAAACGTAATCTTTAGGATGAGTTTTAGGAAGCCCTTGTTAGGGTTCGCTTAAATACCCAAAAATTGGAACTATTGCGTTTTTAATCTTGAGTTTTTTATTTGCATGAAGAAAAATACCTAATTTCTCACATACACATAATGTATATACAAATTTTTTGTGGATATTAAAATATTTTAAATTTAAATTTGAATTTTAGTTTAAAAAGCATGTATGTCGCATAAAGCGAAAAATGGTTTTATCTACTCTGATAAGAGTAGAAACCAAAAGACGCATGTCGCCACAAGTGCGATAGATCTATAATTTGCTGATATGATGTTATTTGTCCAGTTGTAATAAAAAAATGCAAGTCACACCTTTGGAGTTTAATATGTTGTACACAAATTTCAATTACCTTTTTTATAAAACTTTCATAAGTGTTTCAAATTCTAAAAATCCTTATAAATTAAGAGTATAGGATATTTATTCCCAAATTATTTGAAATGTTGCTTTTTTTATGAACATATCTAATAACTTGAAAATTAAACTCATCAGTCTTATTGAACACATTGACTAGCAAGTTGTTTATATTATTATTATTACATTTTAATTCTAAATCTAGAAAATTAGTATGTATTTCTGAGACAGTTGTTTGATTTAATTGTAAGGATTTTGGATAAATGTCTTTACACGCCTCAAAAAAATTGTTACCATTAACATTGAGAACATCATCTACATATCTAGCTGTTATTTTGTAACATTTTTTAAAATCTGGATTGTATTTTAAATATTTAAATTCCTTATATGAAAGCACTAAATCTGCTACTTGTGGTGATGCGTTACCTCCCATAGGAATTAATGACACTTGTTTGAAAATAGTATTGGCAAATTTTACATAGCTGTTATCGATTGTAAATTTAATAAGTTGTTTGATTTCTGTTTTATCTGGGCATAAAGTTTTAGAAAGAAGTTTATCAGCAAGAAAAGTTCTTTATATCCTATGGCTAGAAATTTTTTGTTGGCGTTATTAAATAATAAATCGATTAGACTATATAACTCTGTGCTAATGATATTATGTTCTAAATTAAAATATAGTGTGCTAAAATCTCCATTGAATAGGCTTGTTATTTTGTTAACTTCATTGAACTTATCTAAAACTTCCAGACTATTTTTAACAGACCAATCTACCGTTCGTATTTTGTCTTTTACAGTAGTGCTTGACAGTAATTACAAAAATGATTTTCCAAAAAAAGTAGTATTCTGCCTAATAATTTGGATATTGGTTTTGTGCTGGCACATCTTGCTCCTGCTATAACTCTGAATTTTATAGGATTTTTATGTAGTTTTAGGTAGCTAAAAATTTGTGGTAAAGTTTTACAGTTGTCTCGAATTTGAACATTAAAGTATTTAGCAAAATATATATGGCTATTTATTATATCTTTTTCTTTTTTATTTGTAAGGGGTTTATATACATTATTTCCAACTATTTTCCATTTCTGATTAACGTAGTTAATCAAAAAATCAAAGTTAATCAACCTAGTTCTTTTGAAAGTTGTAATCCATAAAATTTTTTACAAATAATTACAAAATTATTAGCTGCTTTGTCAACTGGAGTAATAATGTATTTAGAATGTAAAGCTTTACAATTACTTTTAAGTTTTTCATTTGAATACTGAAATTGTAACTTTTTATTACTATATATTTTGTTCCAAAAATTAATTTGGTTATTAACATTTATTCTGCTTCTAAAGATGAATTCTATCAGGGTGAACATGACTAGGTGGTAAAGTAACCACTCGTTTTTGGAGAAAATATCACGTGGAGAGAAACACCTGACGCAACTTACATAATAATAATTGGTTACATCATCTCTAAATTTTTTTTTATTATTTTTATTCTCAAGCGTTCATTCTTTATTTCTTCATGACGGCAAGCGGTTACGCCCTGAATTTCAGCCTGAAGGATTTTAAATTTAGTCACAAAAATCTTTTTAAATCTATAGCTTTTATTTTATGTTTTTACAGCAATGTTGAATTATATTATTTAGGCATATTTCAGTAGAGTTAATCAAGTTCTTCCAATCTATTGGTTGGGGTATTTTATATTTCGTACCCTGTTGTAATAAGTTTTTGTATCCTTATTAATCATTACTCTAAGGTCTCTTGTGATTATGTGCTAGTGATTTAAATCGCAAAATTGAGAAAATTGCCATTTACAAGTACTTTGAAGAAGTGTGGTTAATTTTTCAAAAGTCAAAGATTTTAGAAATGCATTATAATTACACACCCTGCATCCAATTTTGATCTTAAGTTTAATACTATTTTAAGATTACCCAGTATTTTATTTTCAACAGGTAATAGGCTTATGAGTGACTTATCCCTAAATAAATTAGGACACTTGATTAAATCTAACCCTTTATTTGTAAAAGGTGTTTATATATATGTTTTTAGTTTTATTTATTGAATTTTTAGGTTTTGTTTGTTTTTAAACCTAAAAGCTGCCATGGCATAAATTCCTAGTTTAACCCAACTGTGTAAAAAAAATGTTGCCATTTTGCTAATTAGTAGTTTAAAGTTTTTAAGTGAGATTGATGTTAAATATTGATAAATAGTTCGACTTGTTATATTATTGGAGCTAAAAATTTTAAGTATTTCATTAGTTATATCTATTGAATTTGTTTTGGTTTTGTTTTTGCGAGTTCTAAAACGCGGCTTTTGAGATGATGGAAATTTATAATTAAAATATGGATGGTTTTTAAAATTTCTTGGATCTTTATTATTTGATATTAATCCATAACCTTCTATTTTGTCGCTTAAACCAAATGAAAAGCAGTGTAAAACGTGTACGTCTCCTTCCAATTTACTTTCTATTTTTCCGTTAAAAATAAAAAAAATGTTTAATTTTAAATTAAAAAAATAGTTTCGAGCGATACAATAAAGGAGTAAATTTGGAAAAAAATCTACGTTCAATTAATAAATTTTTTTATTATTATTCAGTTCGTTCTATGGGGCATTATTCTATCGTGTATTATAATTACCATTTTATGTTTTTGTTTAAACAAAACCGTTAAAACCATTTTTATTCTGCCTCCTTTTACATACAAAATCCTCTTCAAGACCTGTCTGTACATTTGAATTTCCTTCGTTATTCTTCATATTTTTATTCCGCTTGCCTTAAACCAGAATATACAAAGCCTAATAATTAACATTAAACACGACACCAAATGCTACGCTACGACAAAAAATATGAGTTGAACAATCCAAATAGTTATTTTACCACGAAAAAACTTCAAATACATAAACAAAGTAGTAAAAACATTAAGGGTTTTAAAACTGAGGAATTGCCATAAAAAATTAAGAAAAACTATGAAAAAACTTCAATCTTTAACAAAAAACGATTTTTTATAATTGCATTTAATAATTTGCATGGAACACAATTAAACCATTTTAACTTGAACTTGAATTCCAAAAAATAACGTATGTTTTTGGGGATCAACTTCTACCTCTGCAAAACACAGGTGTGTCTTTTAAAAGTCACCACAACAAAAGCTGGTTGGATCTCAACTTCTACCTGTGCAAAACACGGGTGTGTCTTTTAAAAGTCACCACAACAAAAGCTGGCAAAAAATAACACGGGTTATGTTCACCATCACATTTAGATGAAGCAAAACAGAAGGTGATAATATTTTTAATCACCAGAAAAAAATCGGTAACAAAATAAAATTGGGTTGGTTCTCAACCGCATTTAGAGGAATTTACTAAAAGTAAACTTGTCCGAAATTAAATCAGTTTCGCTAAATTTACTTAACCGTTTGTATCAATTTTAAATATTAGAAATAATAAAAGTCTGAATACGCTTCACTTTATTTACTGCTGAACGAAAGCTAAATACAATAGTACCTGAAAAACTACGATTTGTTATCAATGGCTCATTTTCAGTTATGGCATCTTTCATTAAGTAAAGTGGAGAATCTGGTTCAGCGGAGTACACATATTCATAATAAGATATGGAAAGAGTGTGTGCAATCATTCTAAAATCCTTATGATATGCGTATTTTATCAAAAAACAATGAATTCAATTCTTTGCTAAGAGACTAAAGTTTTTTCAACTATTCTATGTTTTTTTGACACGTTAAAAGTAAGTAAACGCTATAAAAAATCTTGGAGCAAATTTTCCAGTAATTTGAAAACTGTTGTGTAATAAATAACTTTCTAGCAGTTTACTGAATTTAAAAATTAGTAATTATAAAGGCATAAACTCGTCACATTGATGTTGGGACCATTCTATTTGTTTGCAATTATCTATCTCAAAAATTAATCAACTGCTACTAAATAGTTATATTTTTAATGTAACCCCAAAAAAACCCGAAAACATTTAAAAGAAACAAAAAAATTTGTGCAAAAAAATTGTTACAAGCGGGTTTCGTTTTACAAAGCAAATAGTGATGGCTGTCACAGGCCGTAAGATTAATTTTATTAATTAAAAAATAATGTTTACTGGAGTTAATCAGGAAAACCTTGAGCAAAAATTTTCAAGTACTATTCATAATGCTATTAGTTTATATTTATGCTCATAAAATACTCGAATACATTTAAATATCTATAAAAATTTGTACAAAATTACTTATTTTTGTAAAAATTACTTGGCTCGATCCATATGTATTGGTTAACTAGAAAATTAATGCCAAGCAGACTTTTGACATTAAACTTTTTGACATATAATGACAATAAAATAAGTTTAAAAAATTAAATAAAAATCAAATTGTAAAAAAAGTTTCTGCTCTATGTTTCATAATTAAATGTTTATCATATAGCTTTAAAATATTATTGAGTGCTATTATTCTTTAAACGATAATTTAATAAATGACTATAAAATTAGGCGAAAAATATTTTCGTCGTTACTCTGACACAATGAGCCAAATGCGTCGTAAAATACTCGTAACTGTGACTCTTTTTATCTCTTAATACCCAACTAATATAAACAAAATGAGTCAGAGTCACGTTGATTTTATAGTCATTGTGACTCTTTGTGTCAGAGTAACAACGATTTATACTTACTTGCAATTTTCCTGCTTGATACAACGGGCTAAGCTTTGAACATCATAAAAAGGAGAATCAATCTTTATTCCCAACGCGGCTGCAAGAATATAACTGCTAAAAATATAAAGTTCTTAAAATATTCATAAAATTATTCTAATTATTGTAAAATAGGCTTAAAGATAAATTCTATCAGGGTAAAAATAGATGAGTGGTAAAGTAACCACTCGTTCTTTTAGAAAATATCACCTGCAGAGAAACACATGACGCAACTATGGTTGAATAGTATCTGGCTGACGCTGAAAATTAGAATGCAGACATTAGGGGACCAATTAAAATTGTGCGGTAATGACGTTTTTTTTTTAAAACAAATAAGAACGCACAATTTTTTTTAAATTCCACCTTTTCACAAAATAAACAAAAATTAACCAACTTAAGCTTTTAAAAAAATTGCATTTAGATTCCAAATTAAATAATTTGATAAATAATTATTGAAATACAGTTTTAATCTTTGTTATTAATCCACTTTTGTCAAAAATTTTAAATGTTTTCGTAAAAAATTTTAAATAGTCAATTCAATACTCCAAATATCGCGGTCAGCTAGATTTTATTTGCCTATAAATTATAATTGGTTACATAACTACTGAAAACTTTTTATTAATTTTTCTCGCTCGCGGGTTTATTGTTTATTTCTTCCTGGCGGAGAGCGGTTACGCACTTTGTTTCAGCCTGGAAGACTTTAGCTTTAGTTTAAAAATACTCTAAATCTTTCATTATAGAAGCATCCGTGTATATACTATTTTAGCGCGGTTTTGTTTAAGTGCCTGTCTGCTGGTTTTATACATAATAGAAAGCAAGATGGGAGAAAGAAGTTTAGTAAAATACGCCCTAAATTAATATTTTAGAAGAAATAAAAAAAGATGGTGACGACAAATCTTGACAGAATCATACGTAAAGAAGGGTTTTTCTAACCGTAAGAAAATGTTTTTGTTTATTTTAAAAATTTATTACTTAGATAAATAAATCAATACAAAAATCTTTTGGAAAAGTGTTTATGATAATTATGGTGTACAAGCATTTTCGCACTGTAATATTTTCACAAAAACAGTGACAGATCTCCACATTGTGTTTGCATAACAAAACAATTCGACAATAAAACCTGGCGCATTTGACGTTTATTTGAACAATTATTCACGCAGCTTACAACAGATGTGCAATTTACTAATATTATCGAAAACTTATAGCACATTTTATGGTTTAGCCAACAACTTATCGCATACTCTTGATGTCTAAACGACAACATCCTTTATCTCAATAAGAAATTTTTTTATATGTTCTCAGTGAATTTTGTTTTTAGCGACCATTAAACCTTATTTTGTCAAAATATTATATATAATATAAAAAATATGCGACTCAATTAAAACATCTTGCAATCACTTATCGCGAGCAGGCGGAAGCACCACAATCACTTATCGCGAGTAGGCGGAAGCACCACAGACTGACTTTGTCACGCGGCACAGCGCCAAAAATAAAAAGAAAACCTGGGTAAATTTTTGTAATTTATGTCCATCATTCTTTCCTTTTTCTTATCATTATTATTCAAACGCTCACATCCTAAAAGTGATAATCCTTTTAAAATATACCTACCAAACACGAGCTCATTGAAAAACACAAATAATTACGCATTTTTTTGTAAAAACGCTTGTTTTTACAATAAAGCACCAATCATTAGAATAAAAGATTATTTCTGTTAAAAATTACAAAAACTATGCAGTTTTTGCGAAAAATTTATTGCTGTTTTAAAATTCGTTGCCGCTAAAAACTTATTTTTGCTTTCAAATAAGCTATTATTGCAACAAATAATGTTTTGTTTATTCGTGTGGTCTTTTTTATGATGATTAGAAATCAATTTCTTCTTGGGATAACGTTTTATGGTTATATTAAGCATAAAACATATTTTCTAAAAAATATCCAAAAAATGGGTTTTAATTTTTTTGTGTGTCATTAAAGCACAATTCTTGTTTTATTCTATCTAAAAATTTATAAATTACATTTTTGCATTTAGCAGAAATATGATGAAAGAAGATAGAACGGAGTTAATTGAATTAGATTCGTTCAATAAAAATGGGAATACGACCCGTCTGACTGTTGATTGGCCTTCTTCCAGCAGCTTTCAGGGCCCAGTGGCGTCTTATATAAGCAAAAACAAAATTCTTCTCGGCCTGCTATTTATAGTAGCATTAGCAGTTCTCGTAATTGTCATAGTGGTCCCGATTATCGTATTTCACGTGGGACAGAAGCCGATACCGAAAGCCGCCACGGCTACAGTGCCGAATACCACCATGCGGTATTCTAGTTCATTTACTACACGCCCTGTGACAAATTTTACCAAGCTCTCGACATTTATTAGCGCTATGACATCCAACTTATCTTCATCAATGTCTACTGTGTCATCTGGAAAAACAACAAATATCGGAAGCAAACTTTCATCAACTACAGTTTTTGGAACTAACGATTACAATTCAACGATATTTCATTCCACTACCGGTCCAACTTCGGAAATAACTGAAATACCTGGCAATAACAATCACACCAGCAGCTTAGCAACTGAAGTCATAAATACAACAACTACTACTACAACAGTTGGCGACAACAGTACTGCTATTAATAATACTACAAGTTCCTCGTGGACGAGTTTCACTGTAAATTTGCTATCAACAAAACAACAAAATTTAACACCAATTTTTTCAAACCAATCATCTATTACAAATGGATTTGTCACAACAGGTTTCTCACTGAGTGCTGAGAACGAAACCACTACGTTAGGGTCGGGATCAAGTGCAAACAATAGCGCTAACACTTTAAATTCGACAACAAATTCAGTATCGGTTAAAATAAGAAAATAACCTATCTTTGTGTCAATACAGGAACTCCATAATAAAACTAGTTTATCCGTCAAAAAGTGTTAGAGACTTTAAAGCGTATATAAAGAAAAAATGATTTATGGCCGTTGGAGCCAGGATAACTTGCGGCTGGAACTGGGGGCCAAACGGAAGTACATGAAGTTCTGAGTTTGTAATTTGCAGCCTAAGCCCAAGCTTAAGCATAAGTTTAATCCCAAACCAGTTTCTAACTTAAATTACCATTCTCAAGGCTCGAAATTTTCAAAATTTTCTAACGGCTCGAGGTTTCTTGTTTTCAACTGCAAAGAAAGGACTTTGTACCACAAAAACTTTTAGTATTGAAAAACTTATTAAAAACCTACGTTAATTTTTATATAAAATGTGGAGCTTTAAGAATGAATTGACAGCTAAATTTATCAGCGTACTTTTATTTTCAGTTTTAAGAATGAATTGACAGCTACATTTATCAGCGTACTTTTATTTTTACTAAGCCATCGTT
>JASAMX010018124.1:0-19460 GCA_030248175.1 Microlaimidae sp. YZB2_3 | reverse complement strand
GTCTCCATCCATCAGTAAACTACTTCGTCCGAAAGCCGCCGTGGCTTTGGGCAGAGGGACTTTTGTTGTTCGACCACAGGCGAAACCAGAATCGCCAACGAATAATCCGATTGTCGACGAAATGCCCAGCAACTCTTTGCGTGAAATCCCTGAAACTGACACAGAAGATGCGAAAAGTCCAGCACAGCGGTAATCCCCTTGTTTTACTGTTTACATCATTAGTGCTGTGCTTGGCGTGTCTTTGAATTCAGGAAGCTATCAAGATTTTTAAGGCATCGGAGAACAGGCCTTTAATATCATAGACATGGGCACGGAGGAGTTAACCTTTTCTCGCCTCCCCCCACTTTTGAGTGGGAGGGAGATTAAACCCCCCCCCTTTTTTTGGAATTGAGGGGGGTTGAACCCCTCCCCCAACTCCTGTGAGGGGGGGCTCACCCCCTTCAAATTTTGAAGAAGGGGGGAGGGGTTTCAAACCCATACATGTTCAAGTTGGTCCCCGGTAGGCGGGGGGGTTAAACCCCAAATTAGGGGGGGGGGATTAAAATCCGCAGAAACGCAAAATACCCATATCGTTTTTTTTGTAGCCTACATTTTACCCCATATTGTTTTTTTTTATTGAAGGTAAAATAGGTAAAAAACGCTAATTTAAGGTCAAAAAGCCCTTTTTATTGCATTTTTGAGCTTTTTATTGTTTAAAACATTCATTTGGACCTCAAAACTCAAGTTTGGAGGCAATTAGAAGTCATTTTAAAGACATTTTTTTTCTTCATTTTTCCAAAATTGGGGGGGGGGGTTAACTTTTCTCCCCCCACTTCTGAGTGGGGGGGGTTAAACCCCACTCTCAGATCGGGGGGGGGGTTACCACCCCTCAACCCTCTCTGTGCCCATGTATGGTTCAACCCCCCTCCTAGATTTTGAAATGTCATTTACCCGGGGTAAACACCGCCCCCCTAGCTTTTTGACCGTGTTCATCTATGGGGGTATAGGGGGGGCATACATGGGCACGGGGGGGTCAGGCCTAACCCCCCAAAATCTGAGAAAGGGGGTTTAACCCCCCCACTCAGAAGTGGGGGAAGAAAAAGTTAACCCACCTTCAATTTTGGAAAAATGAAGAAAAAAAATGTCTTTAAAATGACTTCTAACTGCCTCCAAACTAAGGTTTTGAGGTAAAAATGAATGTTTTAAGCAATAAAAAGTTAAAAAATGCAATAAAAAAGCTTTTTGACCTAAAATTAGCGTTTGTTTTACCTATTTTCCACTCAAAATCGAAAAACAATATGGGTAAAATGCACTCCAGAAAAAAAAACGATATGGGTATTTTTTCTCGGATTTTAACCCCCCCTAATTTGCGGTTTCACCCCCCCCCACTCCGGATTAACTTGCCCATGTATGGTTATAAAACCCCCCAACACCTCCCTTGCCGCCTGCCCACCTATGGTCAGGTGGGGGGGGACCACGGGGTCCAGAGCAAATTTTGAAATCCGGAGGGGTTAGATTGGATCAGTTCCAAAGCATAACCAAGCCTTACAACCATAATACTTAAATAATAGTTCTTTTTATAGGATAATACTACGTTTTATTGAATAAAAAGCGATATTTTGGTATAAAAAGGGTGTAAAAACAGGAATTTATGTTAAAAATTGACGTTTTTAGAAAAAAAATTTATAAAAAAGTATAAAACAGTACCTAAAATTTTCTCGAGTTTGAGGGTCAGATTTTAAATTCCAGAGGGGGGTCAGGAATAAAAATTTCGAAAATTTGGGGGAGGGAGGGGGCCTAAATTTCGAGGCTAGGGGGTGGACCCTACCCCCCCCCTTGTTCATCTATGCCCCCCCCCCCCAAATCTGAGAAGCTGCCCACCTATGATTTTGACTTCAAAACTTAGGTTTGAAGGCAGTTGGAAGTCATTTTAAAGAATTTTTTCTTCATTTTTCCAAAATTGAGAGGGGGGTTAACCTTTTCTTCCCCCTACACTTCTGAGTGGGAATTAAACCCCCATCTAAGAATTTGGGGGGTTAAACCCCCTCGTGCCCATGTATGCACTATGCTCCAGACAGTTCTCAGAAGGTGTGGGAGACGTTTGCCTCCCACCCCCTCCCCCGAAACCCGGCTAAGCAGAACTTCCGTATGTTATGAGGAATCCTTAAATATAGTGGTTTTTTTTTTTGATAAAAGCTTCAGACTACCGCTCGCTCACCACCCCCACCCCCCCTGAATAGAATCCTGGGTAAAACTATGCTATTAAATGAAGTAAATTTTAAAATCACTGATAAATCTAGTGTTGTTTAAAAACGCAAGATTAAGTATTTCAGGTCTGATTCAACTACTACTAGCACAAAAATAGTTGACCAATTTGTTGCCTTAAAGAATTTCAACGCGTCAAGTAAATCTGTTACACTTCAAAATAAAGCAAGCATTGAAACTCAAAATCTCGAACAACCAGATATTTTGCCAAAAGGAATTTCTTCATTGAAGCGACCTTACAGTAAAAGTCCGGAAAATAAACCTACAGAGTAAGAAACTGTATTTTATATATTACAAACTGTCCAAATTTTTTGTTTCTAATTTTATGAATGTGTGGAAAAAGCAATTCTGGAACCTATCTAGCTGCTATATTTTTTATAATACTGTAGGGTAACTGACTTAATTTCGGCCACTTTTTTTTATTTTTTTGAATAAGTTTTTTCTGGCTTTTTTAATCAAGCCTAAATTTGGCCTAAAAATCAAACAATAGCTATATTTGTTATTCCAGTGCAAAATTTGAATATTTCTGTTACACTTAAAAATCAATGAAGGTTTAAACTTTTTTTTAAAGTGGCCGAAGTTAAGGCGCGTGCCATTTATTTCGGCCACCTACAAAAAAATTGGCCATAACTATTGCTTAAACGAACAATAAAAATTTCTAAAGGTTGTAAATTTACCCTTAGGTATTGTTCTTGGTACATATAACTTAATTTTTCCCGTTTGCGAACTTTAATAGTTATTAGCAAGAATTTTAATAATTATGTCAAAACCTTAAAAAACAAGTTTTAATAACTTGTATTTTTTGTTCAATTTTTATTTTTGGTTTAAAAAACGTCAAAACAAAGTCAAACGAGCAAAAAAAAAATTCTTTATAAATACGGTTGTACAATGATATTTAAAAACAGCAAAAAACGGCAGGTTCTTTCACCTAAGTTTTAAGGTGGCCAAAATTAACGGAATTTTAAAATGCGGTAGTTAGTTAAACGCATTGCAAAATAATTTTGAAGAAAATATCAAAACATGAAAATTAACAACTTTGACCCTTAAATAGAAGATATTTTAAGGTTATATATTGCTTCGTTTTAAATTTGATGCAGTTTAAACACAAAGCGAAAATTATTAAAAATTCACTTTTTGTATGAAAATGTTGATAATGTAGAATAATAAAAATAAAAAACTTTTGCAAAAACACTTTGTTATATTACAAATTGTGATTTTTTTCAATAGGTGGGCAGCCTCTCTGAATTTTTTGTGTGTACCCGACCCCTCGAATTGTGTGGAGTTTCTCAAAAAAATTTGGTTTATACCTTTAATACCCTCCATTTTTAGCGTTTTTAGTACTAGGACCTCTCAATATTTAGGGGTGATATCGACAATTTCGGGATTTTCGGGTATTACCCCACTCCCGGCTCACTTATGTTAATGACCAAACAAACTGCATTTTTTCATTGGGTTAATTGTTTGACGTTGTTAAATGTTTTTTAACATTGATAGAAAATATATTTTTTTTAATTAGAACTTGTCAATCTTGTTAATTTTTTAGGACAAAGGATGAAACTGATGAAATGGAAAAAAGTAGTCATAAAGCGTGGACGGGAAAATCACGATCCAAATCCAGAAAAATTGAGACAAAAACTCCGGCTGGGTGAGACTTTATAAATCTGCTGGAAATACTTAGCATATCTATATTTTGACATAATATCTTCAGATTTTATAGGGAGCATTCTTTATCCTCAATATTTGAAATTTTTTTAGTTTGTAATTTTCAAATAAGTGTCCAGAGCACGTAAGCAGATTTCCTGAATGTGAGTGAACAATACTCAAAGAATTTGGTTATTATAAAAACTCATTTTTAGCGCTTTAATTACTGAGGTCCCCAACTTTTAAGTGAGATGAATCAGGCAGGGTCGGCAGTTTTAAACTTAAAATGAGTTTGGAAAATTTAAGTTATAAATTTTTATCCACCTTTGGCGGCCGAATATTTTTAGCTTTTACGGCTGATCTCGTAAACATTTTTAGAACAGAGGAAACAAATAAAATGGAAAACGATAGCGATAAAGCATTGACGAAAAAATCACGATCCAAGAACAGAAAAATTGGGACAAAAACTCCGACTGGGTAAGGCCAAGGCTCTATACTTTTGCGGAGAAATAATGAGCGTTTCCCTACTTTGAAATTTCTTCAGACTTTCTGAATTATGCTAACCATGGAGTCTTAGATGCGCAAATATTTTTTAAGCGAGCATTCTTTGCCGTCAATATATTTTTTTCGTTGAAGATTCTTTGATTTTAAATTAGTTCTATTATATGATAATTAACCCCCAAATTTTAAATGGGAAGAAAATCTAAACATTAAATATTTTTTCGTACTATGTTTGTGTTGTGTTTCCAGTCGGATGGGTTTCTAATTGTGAGTGGAATATACTCAAAGAATTTAGTTATCCCAAAAATTCATTTTTAACGCGTTTATTACTTGGACCCCTTCAGTTATAAGCATAGGTGGGTAGCCTCTCGGATTTTTTTGGGGGGTATACCCGACCCCCGAAATTCGGGGGGTGTCCCAAAAAAATTTTTGGGATATACCTCAAGTACTCCATTTTTAGTGTTTTTAGTACTGGGACCCCCCAAATTTTAGGGGGGTGTCCGGGGTACTCCCAAATTTTAGGTGGGGTGTCGGCTATAATCAGGAGTTTTGGGGGTATAAACCCCTCCTTCCCACCTATGGTTTTAAAGGAAGGCAATTCAGGGAATTTTGGTAGCTTCAGCTTTAGTCTAAAAATGAGCAAAAACTAATTTTAGGAAGTCGTATATAAATTTTCAGAGCCTCTGGTAGTCAAAAATGTAATCTCTATAAACACTAAAATCTTACTATGATACACGTAGTTTTATTTCAGAAAATCTCCTAAAAGACAAAATGAAAAGGCCTTGAAAAAGACGAAATTAGTTGTAAAATCTCCTTGTCCAATGGATATTTCTACAGAAATTAAGTAAAATCATTTTAAATGTCTTGAATTCAAAAAAGAAAATCGAAATTTATTGTTTTGAATATAGGTAAATTTTTGAATCCAATGTATTAGAGGTCGCTTACTCCGAAGTGCCTTTTGCATGATTAAAATTTAGAAATGTCTATCGAATTACTCGTTTTGTTGTTTTCATTGTTTCTATTATCGTGTAAGATTATAATCACAGGTGGGGAAGAGGTGGTTTGGGGAGGTTATCTCCCTCAAAAAACTTGATTACTGCCGACACCCTTCTAAAGTTTGGGGATACCCCGGACTCCCCCCTCCCTAAAATTTGGGGGATCCCATTACTAAAAACGCTAAAAATAGGGTATTTGGGGTACATCCCAAAAAAATTTGGAGGGTCGGGTATACCCCCATCAAATCCGGTAGGCTGCCCACCTATGATTATAATCAATTTTGGGTAATAGTTTCTTGTCTGTTTTGTTGTTTATTTCGTTCTATTATCTAATGCAGAATTATGTAAATGTGTCAGTGGCATAAATACATAGTTCCATGACTCTAGCTAAATTTGTATGTTGTTGTTAAATGAAATATTATAGTGTTTAACCTAACGTGTTGAATCAGCTACTCGTTGATGCCTAGGTTAAAAAAATCAGAACTCTCTCTGTAAAATTCATTAATAATAATGATGCTTTTATTTTAGAAAACCCAACAACGAGCAGAAGAGAATGAGCGTTTTTGACATCAGCGACGAGTCCCTGGCCGGGGAAGAGTGCGGGGGTCGGCGGTCCCGAAGAGCCCGGGAAGGCCTCTCCTACAAAGAACCTTCACTCAACACCAAACTCAGACAGGGCGGGAAATCCCTGTCCATGAAAAAAACCTCCGCGGAATTCGAATGATCGGCTAAGATGACGGAATGGTCGTGGAATTTTTTTAGTAAGAACGTGGAACCTGTTTTAAGTTTTTACAAACTTTTTAGAAGTATTGTTTGTTAATATAGTTATGTTTATGTAGGTTTGATATTTATATAAGTAGAAAAATGTAGTCAAGGATTGTAAAGATTTTTGTTATAGTACGCGCTAGTTGTAAGCGATAACTGCGAAAATCACAAAGCCAGACAACAGTCATCAGTCTGATACTAATCTTCGTCGAATAAAACTTAATTAATTTTTTTCACATAATGAAACCATTTTTTAAGTACACCATTTTTCTGCTTTCCAAACATATTTTATTTTTTAAACTATTCGTATTTTATTATTTAAACCAAACATATTTTATTATTCAAACTAATTATATTTTATTTTTAAACTAAAATTCATTAAAGATTACTTGAATGAAATTCGAATTTTTAAACCAAAATTGCTTTGACAAAATTTTAAAGATTTTCCTTCGTTATGATTGCTTATATCATCGATTGGTCCAAGTTTATATTTATTACAAAACTGCGCTAATTTTTCTTCAAATATTTGAGGTGCTAGTTTACATTATCAAATCAGGTTAGCTTTAAATGTGAGATTGAAAAAAAATGGCTTCAAAAGAAATTTTGTTCTTATGTATTGTATTTTCTCTGTAAAAATAATAATTTTCGCGGAAGTTTAGAGCAAAGTTTCAGAGCAGTCCTTGGGATTTCGCATAAATAATTAAAGAGTAACTCTATGATTATTTTTTCATTGTTTTGAAACCTAAATTTTCTTCAAAACTTATTGAAAACAATAAAAATTCTAAATATTTATTTAACTGATTTAACATAATAGTTATAGAAATATGTTACGTTGAAGGCGTGGAGCTCCAAAGCTCTTTGTTTTAAATAGCTCATGCTCCGGAGCATGATGGAAATATAACTATTGTAAATATTTTGTTGTTCTGGAAGTTCTGTTAAGCACTTATTTAATTTGTGCAATACCAGTTATAAAAGTAAATTATTTCTTACTTACTGTTTACAATGCAATGAAAAATTCTATCTAACCAGCGTAATGGGGAGATACTGAAATATATGAAAATTGGTAAAAGTAAACCTGAAAATAGAACACTTTACCCTGAGTAGAATTAAGATTTTACTTGAGATCACTCGAAATTAAAAATAAAATTCTTAAACAAAATGTTCAATAACAGGTAGCATAGCACCATTCCAATATGTATTGTAGTTAAAGGAAATGGTATAGAATTTTAAGTAATTTATTTAAATAAATATAGTCATGAAATCCTCATTCCAATATGTATTGTAGTTAAAGGAAATGGTATAGAATTTTAAGTAATTTATTTAAATAAATATAGTCATGAAATCCTAAAGAATGTGAAATAGTCTTGAAAACTAAGTGGGGCTCTCTAACTGTGGGGTCCCAGCTCCTCGGCATATCGGATTTCATTTCAATGTGCCGGGGATTAAGTTGGCCTCTATGTCTCGAGAATAGAAAAGGTTCTCGCTCTGAGCCATCAGGCTACCCTGAGCATCAGTAGTTTCTCAAGTATGCCTCAGGGCGCACTGATCAGAAGCCAAAGAACCCCACGGGCCGCATCTGTTTTATAGGATCCAGTTTCACTTCAGAGTTACTGACATGAAGAAGGACAACATTTAATGATGTGGTACAAAATTTTGAATGCAGTGTTAAGGAACTTCAATTGAAATTAATCTCAAGTAGGACAGTGGAATGAAATCAATAATTGTATTCATAGGTTTGCAGCCTCTCGGATTTTGGGGGGGTCAAATTTTAGGGGGGTGTCTGGCAAGACCCAAATTTTGAGGGGGGTGTACCCAATATTTCCGCGCTGCTTTAAAATGGGCTTAAAACGCGTAAAAAACGTAAAACAAGCTTATAAATGCTTTAAAACTGTGTAAAATTAAAATAAGACCTTATTGCAACTTATAAATTTTATTTTTTAATTCTTTTAATAATAATGTGTTTATATATTCTTAGAATTAGATTAGAAATCATAGTTTTTTTATAATTACATAATAATAGAATAGTAATTATATTGTCTTGATTATAAAGTCAAGTATCACAAGCTTTTTAATCCATAATCTTATATTTAATTAAAGATTATATACATACATGGGCGTAGCCAAAGGGGGGTCCCTTTTGGGTCGGCAAAGAGAAAATTTTGGAGTTCGACCCCCCTTTTCGGTTGCCAAGGATAAAAATTTGGGGGATCTAGAACAGTGGCGTGCTCAGAATTTTATTTGAGGGGGGCGGTCTGGGGGGTAAATACTAACCATAAGGAGGGGTCTGGGGGGCGGCAGCCCCCCAGTAATGGGGGGGCGAGAGCCCCCCAGCGGGGTCAAGGGGCAGAGCCCCTTGTCAGGGGGGTTCGGGTGGCAGAATGCGCCCCGGGGGGGAGAAAATTTTTAATTTAAGGTGCTAAAATACACTAGAAATTTTAATTCCAGATGATGTTTATTACAAAATTCAAGGTTTTTTATCCCTTTACATTTAAAACAGATGTTTAAAAGGTTAATGAAAGGTTAATAATGTTAAATTAATGTTTGTTGAATAATAGGAGAAAAAATGAAGTATATGACATAAACAAGGAAATAAATACTCCGCTCGAAGCGCGGAAAATTTTTTTAGTCCTTTTATAACGCTTAAAAAATTTTTCTCCGGGAGGCGAACTTGGGGGGGTGTCCCCAGGTACCCCAAATTTAAGGGGGGTGTCAGCAAAATCCGAAATTTTGGGGGGTATAACCCATACATGGGCAAGTTGGTCCGGAAGGGGGGTTAAAATCCGAGAAACGCAAAATACTCATATCGTTTTTTTCTTGGAGTACATTTTACCCATATCGTTTTTGGATTTTGAAGGAAAAATAGGTAAAAAACGCTAATTTTAGGTCAAAAAGCCCTTTTCATTGCATTTTTGAGCTTTTTATTGCTTAAAACATTCATTTTGACCTCAAAACTTAAGTTTGGAGGCAGTTAGAAGTCGTTTTAAAGACTTTTTTTTTTCATTTTTCCAAAATTGGGGGGGTTAACTTTTTCTCCCCCCCCCCTCCACTTCTTAGTGGGGGGGGGGGGGGGGTTTAAACACCCCTTCTCAGAATTTGGGGGGTTAACCCCCCTTCCGACCCCTCCCCCTTCCCGTGCCCATGTATGGTATAACCCCCCCCCAACCATCCCCCTGCCCACCTATGATTGTATATTGTATATATGATTAAAGAAAATACCCCATTCAACTAATCAGTACAAAAAAGATAAAAAAACAATCGAAGAAATCTTATCATTTATAGCTTTCATGATGAATTAAATCAATTCAATCTTTTCATTTCAATAAAAAACATTATTTTCCCTATAAACGACATCTCAATTTGAAGTTTCAATCAAAGCACTACAATAAATACACTTGGGTTTTTGAAGATTTAGGGTAGTGCATTTAATTTCAGCGCTTTTCCAAATTGGGCATTTTTGATTTTGGGCTCTATTTTTGATAATCCTGTACGGAATACGACGTTTGATAGCTCAAATGAGAACTAATTATATGTAGATGACTGTCGTGAGTTTTTTATTTGTTATGTTATGATATTTTCATGTGAAATTGTGTGATTTATAAAAAATAATTGTTACTAGTTTTTAGAACATGGGCATTTCATGATTACGCAATAAATTGCTTTAAAAATTAAACTGTCCTGGTAAAATTTAGTCTAATTTCCGAATTTTTAGTCCCCGTGGTTCTACCTTGCGTCTGTGGTGAGCAATCGTTATAAAATAAAAAATAGTGTAATTTCGGCACACATATTGCTGTAGGTAACAATGGGTTGAATTGTAGTTGTATATAGTTAAAAGACAGCGTTGAAATATGTAGGGGTCATAGCACTTCACTTAAACTCGATTAAGGGGGTCCTTTTAAAAAGTGCCGAAATTAAATGCACTTTTTTTTCCAAATTTTGCTCATTTTGATACCATTTGGCATTTTAGCTGTAACTTTTTGCCAGTTACACGTTGAACAAAAAGTAGAAGTTTAAATAAAAGAAAACTGTATAAAGATAATGATAGGTTTTTAAATTTTTGAAAATGATGATTTTTTGACTGAGAAACAATCGATTGTTTGTAAAGTGCCAAAATTAAATGTTAAATTTAATTTCGGCAATTTACCATTTTTTAAAAAACTGATTTAATTAAGTAAAAAAAACAACTTTCGTACAATGAAACTTTTGTGACGCAACGCAGTATGGTGAAAGCTTAAAAATGAGCTATCAAACATGAAAATCGGGTCATACAGTGAAAGGTTACATTGGAAAAACAAAAAAGTGCCAAAATTAAATGCACTACCCTATCAATTGATTCTCAAAAGATAAACCGCCAAGAACCTTTAACTCGAAGCGAAGTGTAAAGAACTTATCAAATAACAATTTTTTGAAATCACAAAACTAATCAAGGAAATTATATCACTTGTAGCTTTCACAATGAATTAAATAAATTCAATTCTTTCAATAAAAATCATAATTTTTTTCTGTAAGAGATTTAAATTTGAAGTTTTAATGAAACAACTGCAACAAGAATACCTGCGTTTCTAAAGATTTATCACTTGATTATCAAAAGATTAACAGCAAGAAACTTTAACTTGAAACGGAATGTAAAGAAATTATCAAATATCAATTCATAGAAATCAATACTAGTGGTTTAAATTCCAATCAATGTGGAAATAATCACACAAAATATTAAATGGGACAACGTTTATTTTATTTTTGCTTTCGGGTTTTTTTCTCAAAAACTAACATGTTTTATACTTTTAAACCATTTTTTTAAAAATAATATAAACTTCTTACTGTTATGCACCGTAATGTATGTATAAAATTTGCTACCGTTTTCCGTTTTGCTTTGTTTTAAAGACCAGCCCCAGAAAAAATGGAAAGAAAAAAACTATTGAATTATCATTATCTTTAAAATAAGTAGTGTGCTGTGTGTTACATGTGCGTGCGTGCGTGTGTGTTGTGTTTGTGTGCACGCACGTGTGTGTGTGTGTGTGTGTGTGTGTGTGTGTGTGTGTGTGTGTGTGTGTGTGTGTGTGTGTGTGTGTGTGTGTGTGTGTGTGTGTGCACGCATGTGTATGTGTGTGTATGAGTGTGTGTGTGTGTGTGTGTGTGTGTGTGTGTGTGTGTGTGTGTGTGTGTGTGTGTGTGTGTGTGTGTGTGTGTGTGTGTGTGTGTGTGTGTGTGTGTGTGTGTGTGTGTGTGTGTGTGTGTGTGTGTGTGTGTGTGTGTGTGTGTGTGTGTGTGTGTGTGTGTGTGTGTGTGTGTGTGTGTGTGTGTGTGTGGGGGGGGGGGGTGTGTGTGTGTGTGTGTGTGTGTGTGTGTGTGTGTGTGTGTGTGTGTGTGGGGGGACGGGGGGGTGTGTGTGTCCGTCCGTGTGTGTGGGGGGGGGGGGGGGGGAGGGGGGGATATGTCTGTGTGTGTGTGTGTCCGCACGTGCATTCATACTTGCATAATCAATGTTTAGCGAAAATTGTAAAACAATATATCCAGTGTATATCTAATGGAAACTTTTACCATATTTTAAGAAATATATTTTAAACTTGTGGTTCTTCAAGGTATGTTTGACCGGAAGAGAATGTTTTAATGAAACTTATTTCTTGTTCAAAACCAGCACAACATCAAAAGTTATTATTTTATCAAGCAATCAAATATGGATTTTTAAAGGTTCCTTACATCCTGTATTTCAAATGTTAATATTACATGGCTATTTCGAATTCTCTTTATTTGTCAATAGCTAGGGTGATTCATAAAATAGTTGTGGTAAATCCTGGGCTTCCAGGTAAGCGCCTTTAGCTGCAAGCGTGTCTTCAAGTGGATCTTGTTATACCTCAATCTTTCTAACATACTTAATTGCATTGCAAAACATATTTCTATTGTTTTAATATAATTCTAGTTAAAATTAAAAGTATAACAACCTGCATTCAACAATTACAGACAGTTAATCGTTTACTTGACAACTGGGTGCACGACTAACTAGAAACTACGTAATATTTATTTTAAATTTAGTTATGGAATCCTAATGAATGTGAAATAGTCTTGAAAATGAACTGAATTATCAGCCCAAAACATGTCGATTTAAAATAAAATATTACGCCATTTCCTTTAACTATTATGTACAAAATGCTTAATTAAAAATTTTATATACGTTAAACACTGCCAAAAACGGTTTTTATGAGGATTTCACCGGCACTGCTATTGGTCGTTGCCGGTGTTAAAACATAATCAAATTCTCATCAGCACATACCTTCTATATGGATATTATTAGTCTTGACGTAAACGCGTTTTTACAGATTTTTTAAATGAAAATTAACAGGAAATTTTTTTTTTTTTTTTTTTTTTTTTTTTTTTTCTTTTCTTTTTTGTCTTTTTTTTTGTTTTTTTTGTTTTTTTTTTTTTCTGTGGGGGCTTTTTGGCTTTTCTTTGGTTTTTTTTTTTTTTTTTTCGTTAGTTAGTTAGTTAAAAAATTAGGAGTATGAAATTTTGCTGTCTATAGCTGCTCATGGCTCTGTAAAATTAATGATTTAGCGGTAACGCACGCTTTACTTTTACTACGTTGGAGGGTTTGTTATTCAAATTTTACCTTTTTGTATTTAAAGTCCGCTAGAATTAATTTGCTTATAGTCGGATCTCGGATGCGAACGTATATTGTTATTGACACAATCACACATGATATTTTGTGAATTGATTGATGTGAAATTACACAAAATGATTTGTGCACTTTTTCACTGTAATAAATGAAACCATATGATTCAGGATTTTTTTTATTCGGTCAACCAAATACAAAACACAGTTGTGATGTTTATATAAATGACCGTAATGGCAGCTAAAGAAAATTATGCTCAATTAAGAGTATTCTAACAATAGCTAAATCGCCACTTTTTATCAAAAATGAATATTATCAGAGTGAAATTGTTGGCGTGTTCAAGTAACCACGACCGCTTTTCAAGAAAATATCACGTGACACAGAAACACATGACACAATTCAATAATTATGGTTACATCACCATGACTGCTTTTTTATTTTTCATTGCTTGCGTGTTTATTCTTTAATTCTTCTATGGAAAACAGCATGCCCTTAATTTCAACCTGAATTTTGCTATAGGGTATTATCTAATAAGCAATACTAATGTTCCTAACCTCTAATATCATGCTCGGAAACTCCGGTCATTTAAAGCAGAAGCAGATCCGGAGATCCGAGCGAGTTCAAGCGTTTTAACCTTAAATTATGTGCTAAGTTATTTTATTTGCATATTTAGGATCTTTTTGTTTTTTTTAATAAATTTTGAAAAAAAATTTAGTTTACAAAAAATTTTTAATAAAATAATTAACACTATTATTTTTTTAATTATGAAATTAGTACCAAAAAAGCTCCGGGGGTTGCTCCGGAGCTTCTAAAAGCGGGGCTCAAAATTCAAAGCAACTTAAAGCGGAGCTCCGCTCCGAAGCTCCTAAAGGCGGAGCTCTGCTCCGGAGCTTACTAATAAACAAACATTGGCGGCGCTCAAATTAATCTAATATATACTTGATTTGACATAATTAATATTTTTTTATAAAATACTAATAGGGTGGTGCATTTAATTTCGGCACTTTTTTGTTTTTTCGATGTAAATTTTCACTGTATGGTCCGATTTTCATGTTGATAGCTCATTTTTAAGCTTTCACGATACTGTGTTGCGTCATAAAAGTTTCACTGTACGAAAGTTGTTTTTTAACTTAATTAAATCAGTTTTTAAAAAAATGGAAAATTGCCGAAATTAAATGTGTGCATTTAATTTCGGCACTTTACAAATAATCGATTGTTTCTAGTCAAAAAATCATCATTTTCAAAAATTTAAAAGCCTATCATTATCTCGACAGTTTTCTTTAATTTAAGCTTCTACTTGTTGTTCAACGTTTAACTGGCAAAAAGTTACAGCTAAAATGCGAAATGGTATTAAAATGAGCGAAATTTGGGAAAAAAGTGCATTTAATTTCGGCACTTTTTAAAAGGACCCCCTTAATCGAGTTTAAGTACAGTGCTATGACCCCTACACATTTCAACGTTGTCTTTTAACTATTTACAACTACAATTTAACACCCAACCAATTAATTCAACCTGTTTTTACCTACAGCAATATGTGTGCCGAAATTACACTATTTTATTTTATAACGATTGCTCACCACAGATGCAACGTAGAACCACGGGGACTAAAAATTCGGAAAATAGACTAAATTTTACCAGGACAGTTTAATTTTTAAACCAATTTATTGCGTAATCATGAATAACCATGTTCTAAAAATGAGTAACAAATTTATTTGTTATAAATCACACAATTTCACATGAAAATACCATAACGTAACAAATAAAAAGCTCACGACAGTAATCTACATATAATTAGCTCTCATTTGAGCTATTAAACGTCGTATTCCGTCCAGAATTACCAAAGATATGGTCCAAAATCAAAAATGCCCAATTTGGAAAAGTGCCGAAATTAAATGCACTACCCTACGGTCAGTTTAGCAATATAAGGTTTACTTTAGTTGAGTCTAACCATAAATAAAAACATTGGCACATCAAACAAACGTTGTATCTATCTTTTAAGTACTGATGTTCCTACTTTCCAATCTCATGGTCCGGCCATTTAAAGTGGATTCCTACAGAGCTCTGGAGCTTCGCCCCTAAAATGAGCGACTTAAAGCTTATTTAAACTTGAAATCCATTCTAAGTTAAACCGCTTATCTTTTTATTTAACATGTAAATCACCGCCGTATCCAGGATTTCTTTTGAGGGGGATGTACTTCAAGGTGCGGTGCGGACTGCGGAGTCATAGTTTTTGTCTTCGATTTTGATAATTTTTTGTGAAAACATTATCCCTGCCCTCAATAGCTCACAAAAGTTTTTTCAACAAAATATCTCCCGTGGTTCAGGAGTTATGAGCCCCCAAAAATGGCATTTTTCGACAATTCTGTACGTGACAGATTGCTTAATGGGTATAACGATTTGCGTTACAAATTATGCACTCAAAGAAAGCGGTTGCTTTCTACTTTGATATCTTGATCGTTAAGACTGGTGCAATATTTGTCGAAATATTGCGTTTCCCGTACAAAAAACGAGCAACTTTTTCGTTAAAAACACCAAACGACGGCAGCGATTTTGTGAAGTTTTTCCATTCTTTCTCTCCTTCACTTCGTGTTTTTAGCCAAAAAAATGGAGGGTTTTTTGTACAAAGAACGCAATATCTCAACAAATCCGCATCAGTCTTAGCGATTATGGTACCAAATTAAAGTAGAAAGTAGTCGCTTTCTTTGAGTACATAATTTTTAACTTAAATCTTTATATTCATTGAGCAATTTGAACCTGAAACACTGGAGGTATTTTGTTGAAAAAATTTTCGTGGGCTAATGGTGGCAGGGGTAAGGTTTCTCAATAAACTATCAAAATCGAAAACAAAAAGTGCGACTTTGCACCGAATCTTTAAGGGGAAAAATAAGTGCCCCAAGGGGGTCTGAGGGGCCATAGCCAAGGGTATAGGAAAAGCATATTTAGAGTATCTCAGAAAAAGCGGCTGGTGGGACAGTTTGGGGGCGGCGATGGAGCCCTTCTTCCAACTAAGAGGGGTCTTGGGGGCGCCTGCCCACCAGGAAAATTTTTTTTAAAGCACGTCAAAAACTACTATTGGAAACCTTTTTAACAATTTTAAATTCGATAATTTGACCGAAGAGAATTAACTCTGAAGGGGTCTGGTCTGGGGCTGGAACCCTCCAGCAGGGTTAAGGAGCAGAGCCTTTTGTTAAGGGTTCAGATGGGGGGGGGGGGCAGAATGCCCCCCAGGAAAAAAAATTTTTATTTGTTGCACCTAAACACACTTTAAAAATTTATTTAATTACAAAATATTAAAAAATGTAAGGTATAAAATTAAAGAAAATTTTAATAAATTATTATCGACCCGCTTCGCTGTGCTATAGATTGTTTATCCATTTAAATCGTGATTTTATCACTTTAAATTACAAATATTTATGTGATTTTTTTAAATATAAAAAATCGTTGATAAATTTTAATTTATTATTTAAAGTAGTTTAAACATGTATATAAATGCCTTGACTATTGAAAGCCAAAGACCATTTAAACTTTTCGCATAGCGGGGAAATTTTGGGTTTTTGACTGTTTATATACTTTTAAAATGCATCAGGAATGTTTCTCAACTAATATTAAAATAATTTTTTTTCTTCTAAAATTAAAAAAAACACAATGTAATCTCCCTTTACAAAAAAATCTGGCTTCGCTGTATTTGGGGGTGGGGTGGCTGCCTCCGTCTTAAGCACGCCATTACTAGCAGGACTATGGTAATTAGGAATAAAATGCAATGATTATTTTTTCACTGGATGTAGAAATGTTATATACGAAGAAGAGGACTTTTCGCTACAGATATTATCATTTATTCACCGATTGAGTAAAATCTAGAAATTGGTACCTTACCTATGATATTAATGAAGAACAATGTCTGCGAAGCAGAAATTTTTGATTTTTTTTTGTTTTTTTTATAAATTAAATATGTCGCAGGAAACTCTAATGGCAAAAATATTTCCTCAATTTTTTTGTAAAAACCAAAGGGACCCTTGCAAAATTTTTTTGCTTCCTCAGAATTCGAGGGGGATAGGGCACGGCCCTGTAAATATATCCGGCATCCAGCTCGGTAGGGTAACTGACTTAATTTCGGCCACGCCTTAATTTCGGCCACCAATTTAGGGTGTTAGAAAATTGGCTTATTTTTAAAACACGAAAGAACTAGCACAAAAGTAACTGGATTAATGTTGAACAAAGTGTTTTTGCAAAAGTTTTTTTATTTTTGTTATTCTACATTATCAACGTTTTCATACAAAAAGTGATTTTTTTGTGATTTTCCTAATTTTGGCTTTGTGTTTAAACTGCATCAAATTTAGAACAAAGCAATATATAACCTTAAAATATCTTCTATTTAAGGCTCAAAGTTGTTAATTTTGATGTTTTGATATTTTCTTCAAAATCATTTTGCTATGCGTTTAACTAACTGCGCATTTTAAGATTCCGTTAATTTCGGCCACCTGAAAATTTAGATGAAAGAACCTGCCGTTTTTTGCTGTTTTTAAATATCATTGTACTACCGTATTTATAAAGAATTTTTTTGCTCGTTTGACTCTGTTTTGACGTTTTTTAAGCCAAAAATAAAAATTGAACAAAAAATACAAATTATTAAAACATGTTTTTTTAAGGTTTTGACATAATTATTTAAAGTCTTGCTAATAACTATTAAAGTTCGCAAACGGGAAAAAATAAGTTATATGTACCGAGAACAATACCTAAGGGTAAATTTGCAACCTTTAGAAATTTTTATTGTTCGTTTAAGCAATAGTTATGGCCAATTTTTTGTAGGTGGCCGAAATAAATGGCACGCGCCTTAACTTCGGCCACTTTAAAAAAAAGTTTAAACCTTCACTGATTTTTAAGTGTAACAGAAATATTCAAATTTTGCACTGGAATAACAAACATAGCTATTGTTTGATTTTTAGCCCAAATTTTAGCTTGATTAAAAAAGCCAGAAAAAACTTATTCAAAAAAATAAAAAAAGGTGGCCGAAATTAAGTCTGTTACCCTAATTATTAAAAAACCGCACATCACCCTATAATTGCAATAAATATCGTGCTGGGTGCCGGATATACTTACATGATGAGCGGTTTAACTACGACACGTCAATTGCTTTCGTTTTGAACAAAAATATTGCAAAAGTTTTCTGGCAAAATAACTTATGGCATTACTTTTTTAATTATTCATTAAAAAACTTCGAAAATAGGGCAGGGCTCCGGAGAATGCTCTGGAGCCAATAAACCTGTTGAATGTGTTTTAGTTAGTTTTTTATTAATTGGAAAATACATACATAGACTGGTGTGGTTAATGATAAAGGTGAGGGATGTTTTACTTGTTAAAAGTTTCGTTAGATACAAAAAAAATGAATAACTTGTTTAATAATTCAAAGATTTAAGTGTAATAAATTTATTTTGATTGGAATGATCTATATAAATAACTAATTTACAAAAAAACTCATAATAAGATAACAAAATTTGATTTTGATTACTCAAAAATATTAAATCGGTATGTGAAATGCATTGTTCAATAAAGTCAGTTGAATTCTTGCGGTAAATAGTGGCCACGCCTACATTCAATGCTGATTGGTTGACTGACATCACTGAATATAAAAGCAAACAGGGACGAAATCCTAAACATTGTGTGTTAGCTAAAAAAAACTCGTGTACAGCTCATGTTTCCTTTTAAAATAAATGTAAGTGATTAATTTATGTCAAATTTAATTGTAAGTTTTCTGAATTTACTTAAATCGTTTTTTTTTATGTTGAAACCAAGAGAATTTTCACAACAATATTAAAAAAATCATTTTTTCCCTGGATAGGCTGTATCAACAAAATTTAAAAATTATTTTGTTGTTTTAATGCAAAATGTTATGTTTTCAGAGTTTTTACGTAATGAGCCCTTCAGAAACTTATAGTTTTTTCAAATTATTTTGTTTATAATTCCGAACTGAATTAACATTATTGCGATTATTAGCTTTTTTCTAATCCAGATAAAAATCTCACGTTTTAAAAGAGCGTTGTGAAATAGCAAGATGGCCGACAAAATTTTGAATTCATGCCAAAAAAATTGCAGCACGAAAAGGGTTCTGCAACGATTGTTGCTACGGTATTCTGTAAATAAGGTTTTTTGGGGCTATTAGGAGAAAACTCCGCAGCTGACTCCGCAGCGCAGTTTAAGCGTACGCCTTCCTAAGCCTAAGCAAAGCCTAAACACAACCTAAACTTTCTTCGCGCAGCTATTTGTTAAAGTTTAGGTTGTTTTTAAGGCTTTGCTTAGGCTTAGAAACGCATAGCCTTAAGCTTAAAAAAGGTTATTTCACTCCAGGTAACTCCGCTGCGGAGTCAGCTGCGGAGTTTTCTCCTGTTAGCCTTTTTTGGAGACTTATCAAAATTTTAAAAACTTACAATGCATTTGAAAACTCAATCGGTATAAAATTTCTAATAATTGCATTGGACCATTTTTCTTCCCTACGATGCAATTAAAAATTAAAATACTAAAGAATAAAAGTTGTATGTTACGTGTTACCAATATTTTTTTGAAATGTAAATTATGCAAGTGAAGTGAAAAAAACACCCGATTTTTACAAAAAAAACATTCGTGCTCAGACTTGTGCACGGTCTGGAAATGCGCCCCCCCCCCCCCGCTTTATTGGAGGATTTGTCCCTCCCCGTTTTATTGCCTCTCCCCCCGCC